>JAAAWM010011988.1:52500-140357 GCA_036873465.1 Thinopyrum obtusiflorum
CAACGAAGCTATTCAGATGAGTAGCGACATCTTCACTAGGAAGGCCGGCAAATTGATCTTTCATAACAAGATTCAACAAAGCAGTATTGATTTCACAAGATTCAGTATTGGCAAGAGGAGCAATCGGAGTGCTAAGGAAATCATTATTATTGGTATTGGTGAAGTCACACAATTTGGTAGTACCTTGAGCCATCGTGACAAACAAGCAATCTAACACACGAGCAAACAAAAAGGCAAGCGAGAAAAGAGAGGGAGGATAGAGAGAAAGAGGGCGAATAAAATGACAAGGGTGAAGTGGGGGAGAGGAAAACGAGAGGCAAATGGCAAATAATGTAATGCGAGAGATAGGAATTGTGATGGGTACTTCGTATGTTGACTTTTTGCGTAGACTCCCCGGCAATGGCGACAGAAATCCTTCTTGCCACCTCTTGAGCTTGCGTTGGATTTCCCCGAAGAGGAAGGGATGATGCAGCAGACCCCCCCCCCCCCCCCCCCCCCCCCCCCCCCCCCCCCCCCCCCCCCCCCCCCCCCCCCCCCCCCCCCCCCCCCCCCCCCCCCCCCCCCCCCCCCCCCCCCCCCCCCCCCCCCCCCCCCCCCCCCCCCCCCCCCCCCCCCCCCCCCCCCCCCCCCCCCCCCCCCCCCCCCCCCCCCCCCCCCCCCCCCCCCCCCCCCCCCCCCCCCCCCCCCCCCCCCCCCCCCCCCCCCCCCCCCCCCCCCCCCCCCCCCCCCCCCCCCCCCCCCCCCCCCCCCCCCCCCCCCCCCCCCCCCCCCCCCCCCCCCCCCCCCCCCCCCCCCCCCCCCCCCCCCCCCCCCCCCCCCCCCCCCCCCCCCCCCCCCCCCCCCCCCCCCCCCCCCCCCCCCCCCCCCCCCCCCCCCCCCCCCCCCCCCCCCCCCCCCCCCCCCCCCCCCCCCCCCCCCCCCCCCCCCCCCCCCCCCCCCCCCCCCCCCCCCCCCCCCCCCCCCCCCCCCCCCCCCCCCCCCCCCCCCCCCCCCCCCCCCCCCCCCCCCCCCCCCCCCCCCCCCCCCCCCCCCCCCCCCCCCCCCCCCCCCCCCCCCCCCCCCCCCCCCCCCCCCCCCCCCCCCCCCCCCCCCCCCCCCCCCCCCCCCCCCCCCCCCCCCCCCCCCCCCCCCCCCCCCCCCCCCCCCCCCCCCCCCCCCCCCCCCCCCCCCCCCCCCCCCCCCCCCCCCCCCCCCCCCCCCCCCCCCCCCCCCCCCCCCCCCCCCCCCCCCCCCCCCCCCCCCCCCCCCCCCCCCCCCCCCCCCCCCCCCCCCCCCCCCCCCCCCCCCCCCCCCCCCCCCCCCCCCCCCCCCCCCCCCCCCCCCCCCCCCCCCCCCCCCCCCCCCCCCCCCCCCCCCCCCCCCCCCCCCCCCCCCCCCCCCCCCCCCCCCCCCCCCCCCCCCCCCCCCCCCCCCCCCCCCCCCCCCCCCCCCCCCCCCCCCCCCCCCCCCCCCCCCCCCCCCCCCCCCCCCCCCCCCCCCATGGTTTGAATTTATGGATGATTATACAAAAAAATTATGCCGGATTGAATTTTTCTTCTAGAAATCTTTTAGATTCGGCCGCGGGAGGCACTTTTATGGAAATCACTTTAGGAGAAGCTACTAAACTCCCAGATAATATTATGGTTAATTATTCTCAATGGCACACCGAAAGATCCACTAGTAAAAAGGTTCATGCGATTGAAGAAATTAATGTTTTGAGTGGAAAGATGGATGAACTTATGAAATTGTTTGCTAATAAGAGTGTTTCTTCTGATCCTAATGATATGCCTTTGTCCACTTTGATTGAGAATAATAATGAATCTATGGATGTGAATTTTGTTGGTAGGAACAATTTTGGTAACAACGCGTATAGAGGAAACTTTAATTCTTCGTTCCCTAGGAATCCCTCTAATAATTATGGTAATTCCTACAACAACTCTTATGGAAATTTTAATAAGATGCCCTCTGATTTTGAGACTGGTGTTAAAGAATTTATGATTTCGCAAAAGAATTTCAATGCTTTGCTTGAAGAAAAATTGCCTAAGATTGATGAGTTGGCTAGGAACGTGGATATAATTTCTCTTGATGTTGATTCTTTGAAACTTAGATCTATTCCACCTAAGCATGATATCAATGAGTCTCTCAAAGCCATAAGAAGTTCCATTGATGAGTGCAAAGAAAGAACCGCTAGGATGCGTGCTAAAAAAGATTGCTTTGTGAAAGCGTGTTCTTCTAGTTTTCATGATAACAAGGATGAAGATCTAAAAGTGATTGATGTGTCCCCTATTAAATCTTTGTTTTCTAATATGAACCTTGATAAAGATGGGACTGGAGATGAGTCAACTTTAGTTAAAAGGCGTCCCAATGATTCGGAGTTTTTAGATCTTGATGCACAAATTGGTAAAAGTGGGATTTAAGAGGTCAAAACTTTACATAGCAATGAACCCACTATTTTGGATTTCAAGGAATTTAATTATGATAATTGCTCTTTGATAAATTGTATTTCCTTGTTACAATCCATGCTAAATTCTCCTCATGCTTATAATCAAAATAAAGCCTTTACTAAACACATCGTTGATGCTTTAATGCAATCTTATGAAGAAAAACTTGAATTAGAAGTCTCTATCCCTAGAAAAATTTATGATGAGTGGGAACCTACTATTAAAATTAAGATTAAAGATCATGAATGCTATGCTTTTTGTGATTTGGGTGCTAGTGTTTCCACGATTCCAAAAACTTTGTGTGATGTGTTAGGTTTCCGTGAATTTGATGATTGTTCTTTAAACTTGCATCTTGCGGATTCCACCATTAAGAAACCTATGGGAAGGATTAATGATGTTCTTATTGTTGCAAATATGAATTATGTCCCCGTAGATTTCATTGTTCTTGATATAGATTGCAATCCTACATGTCATATTATTCTTGGTAGACCTTTCCTTAGAACGATTGGTGCAATTATTGATATGAAAGAAGGAAATATTAGATTCCAATTTCCATTAAGGAAGGGCATGGAACACTTTCCTAGGAACAAAATTAAACTACCTTATGAATCTATTATGAGATCCACTTATGGATTGCATACCAAAGATGATAATACATAGATCTATTCTTGTTTTTATGCCTAGCTAGGGGCGTTAAACGATAGCGCTTCCCCCCCCCCCCCCCCCCCCCCCCCCCCCCCCCCCCCCCCCCCCCCCCCCCCCCCCCCCCCCCCCCCCCCCCCCCCCCCCCCCCCCCCCCCCCCCCCCCCCCCCCCCCCCCCCCCCCCCCCCCCCCCCCCCCCCCCCCCCCCCCCCCCCCCCCCCCCCCCCCCCCCCCCCCCCCCCCCCCCCCCCCCCCCCCCCCCCCCCCCCCCCCCCCCCCCCCCCCCCCCCCCCCCCCCCCCCCCCCCCCCCCCCCCCCCCCCCCCCCCCCCCCCCCCCCCCCCCCCCCCCCCCCCCCCCCCCCCCCCCCCCCCCCCCCCCCCCCCCCCCCCCCCCCCCCCCCCCCCCCCCCCCCCCCCCCCCCCCCCCCCCCCCCCCCCCCCCCCCCCCCCCCCCCCCCCCCCCCCCCCCCCCCCCCCCCCCCCCCCCCCCCCCCCCCCCCCCCCCCCCCCCCCCCCCCCCCCCCCCCCCCCCCCCCCCCCCCCCCCCCCCCCCCCCCCCCCCCCCCCCCCCCCCCCCCCCCCCCCCCCCCCCCCCCCCCCCCCCCCCCCCCCCCCCCCCCCCCCCCCCCCCCCCCCCCCCCCCCCCCCCCCCCCCCCCCCCCCCCCCCCCCCCCCCCCCCCCCCCCCCCCCCCCCCCCCCCCCCCCCCCCCCCCCCCCCCCCCCCCCCCCCCCCCCCCCCCCCCCCCCCCCCCCCCCCCCCCCCCCCCCCCCCCCCCCCCCCCCCCCCCCCCTCATAAAGATCATGGTGCTACTTTGAAGCACAAGTGTGGAAAAAAGGATAGTAACATTGTCCCTTTTTATTTATTTATTTTTTTTAAAAAAAAATTTGGGCCTCCTTTTTTTTTATTTGGCCTTTTTTTTTGGGACAATGCTCTATGAATGATGATCATCACACTTCTATTTATTTCCACTCAATGATTACAACTTGATACTAGAACAAAGTATGACTCTATATGAATGCCTCCGGTGGTATACCGGGATAAGCAATGAATCAAGAGTGACATGTATGCAAGATTATGAACGGTGGCTTTGCCACAAATACGATGTCAACTACATGATCATGCAAAGCAATATGACAATAATGAACGTGTCATGATAAACGGAACGGTGGAAAGTTGCATGGCAATATATCTCGAAATGGCTATGGAAATGCCATAATAGGTAGGTATGGTGGCTATTTTGAGGAAGATATAAGGAGATTTATGTGTGACAGAGCATATCATATCACGGGGTTTGGATGCACCGGCGAAGTTTGCACCAACTCTCAATGTGAGAAAGGGCAATGCACGGTACCGAAGAGGCTAGCAATGATGGAAGGATAAGAGTGCGTATAATCCATGGACTCAACATTAGTCATAAAGAACTCACATACTTATTGCAAAAATCTACAAGTCATCAAAACCAAGCACTACACGCATGCTCCTAGGGGAAGGGTTGGTAGGAGTTAACCATCGCGTGATCCCGACCTCCACACAAAGGATGACACTCAAAGAACGCCTCATGTTTCAAATTTGTTACACAACGTTTACCATACGTGCATGCTACGGGACTTGCAAACTTCAACACAAGTATTTCTCAAATTCACAACTACTCAACTAGCACAACTTTAATATCACTACCTCCATATCTCAAAACAATCATCAAGCATCAAACTTCTCTTAGTATTCAACACACTCATAAGAAAGTTTTTTACTAGTTTTGAACACCTAACATATTAGGATTAATTTCCCAATTTAAGCAAATTACCATGCTGTTTAAGACTCTCAAAATAATATAAGTGAAGCATGAGAGAATAATAGTTTCTATAAAACAAAACCACCGCCGTGCTCTAAAATATATAAGTGAAGCACTAGAGCAAAAACTATATAGCTCAAAAGATATAAGTGAAGCACATAGAGTATTCTAATAAATTCCGAATTATGTGTGTCTCTCTCAAAAGGTGTGTACAGCAAAGATGATTGTGGCAAACTAACAAATAAAGACTCAAATCATACAAGACGCTCCAAGCAAAACACATATCATGTGGTGAATAAAAATATAGCTCCAAGTAAAGTTACCGATAGAAGTAGACAAAAGAGGGGGATGCCTTCCGGGGCATCCCCAAGCTTTGGCTTTTGGGTGTCCTTAGATTATCTTGGGGTGCCATGGGCATCCCCAAGCTTAGGCTCTTGCCACTCCTTGTTCCACAATCCATCAAATCTTTACCCAAAACTTGAAAACTTCACAACACAAAACTTAACAGAAAATCTCGTAAGCTCCGTTAGCGAAAGAAAACAAAACACCACTTCAAGGTACTGTAATGAACTCATTCTTTATTTATATTGGTGTTAAACCTACTGTATTCCAACTTCTCTATGGTTTATAAACTATTTGACTAGCCATAGATTCATCAAAATAAGCAAACAACACACGAAAAACAGAATCTGTCAAAAACAGAACAGTCTGTAGTAATCTGTAACTAACGCAAACTTCTGGAACTCAGAAAAATCCACTAAAACAGGACGACCTAGAAAATTTGTTTATTGATCAGCAGCAATTGGAATCAGTATTTTATCACGTTCTGGTGATTTTTAACAATTATTTTCATGAACAGAAAGTTTCTGGAATTTTCAGCAAGATCAAATAACTATCATCCAAGAAGATCCTATAGGTTTAACTTGGCACAAACACTAATTAAAACATAAAAACAAATCTAAGCAGAGGCTAGATCAAATATTTATTCCTAAACAGAAGCAAAAAAGCAAAAAACTAAAATAAAATTGGGTTGCCTCCCAACAAGCGCTATCGTTTAACGCCCCTAGCTAGGCATAAAAGCAAGGATAGATCTAGGTATCGCCATCTTTGGTAGGCAATCCATAAGTGGCTCTCATAATAGATTCATATGGTAATTTAATTTTCTTTCTAGGAAAGTGTTCCATGCCTTTCTTTAACGGAAATTGGAATCTAATATTCCCTTCCTTCATATCAATAATTGCACCGATCGTTCTAAGGAAAGGCCTACCAAGAATAATAGGGCATGAAGGATTACAATCTATATCAAGAACGATAAAATCTACGGGCACATAATTCCTATTTGCAATAATAAGAACATCATTAATTCTTCCCATAGGTTTATTAATAGTGGAATCCACAAGATGCAAATTTAGAGAGCAATCATCAAATTCATAAAAGCCTAGAATATCACATAAAGTTTTGGGAATCGTGGAAACGCTAGCACCCAAATCACACAAGGCATTGCATTCATAATCTTTAATTTTAATTTTAATAGTCGGTTCCCACTCATCATAAAGTTTTCTAGGGATTGAAACTTCTAATTCAAGTTTTTCTTCATAAGATTGCATCAAAGCATCAACGATATGTTTAGTAAAAGCTTTATGTTGACTATAAGCATGTGGAGAATTTAGCACGGATTGCAACAAGGAAATACAATCTATCAAAGAGCAATTATCATAATTAAATTCCTTGAAATCCGCAATAGTAAGTTTATTGTCATCTAGAGTTTTAACCTCTTCAATCTCACTTTTATCAAGATTCATATTAGAGAACAAAGATTTGATAGGAGACACATCAATCACTTTTAGATCTTCATCTTTATTCTCATAGAAATTAGAAGAACACGATTTCACAAAGCAATCTTTCTTAGCACGCATCCTAGCGGTTCTTTCTTTGCACTCCCCCCCCCCCCCCCCCCCCCCCCCCCCCCCCCCCCCCCCCCCCCCCCCCCCCCCCCCCCCCCCCCCCCCCCCCCCCCCCCCCCCCCCCCCCCCCCCCCCCCCCCCCCCCCCCCCCCCCCCCCCCCCCCCCCCCCCCCCCCCCCCCCCCCCCCCCCCCCCCCCCCCCCCCCCCCCCCCCCCCCCCCCCCCCCCCCCCCCCCCCCCCCCCCCCCCCCCCCCCCCCCCCCCCCCCCCCCCCCCCCCCCCCCCCCCCCCCCCCCCCCCCCCCCCCCCCCCCCCCCCCCCCCCCCCCCCCCCCCCCCCCCCCCCCCCCCCCCCCCCCCCCCCCCCCCCCCCCCCCCCCCCCCCCCCCCCCCCCCCCCCCCCCCCCCCCCCCCCCCCCCCCCCCCCCCCCCCCCCCCCCCCCCCCCCCCCCCCCCCCCCCCCCCCCCCCCCCCCCCCCCCCCCCCCCCCCCCCCCCCCCCCCCCCCCCCCCCCCCCCCCCCCCCCCCCCCCCCCCCCCCCCCCCCCCCCCCCCCCCCCCCCCCCCCCCCCCCCCCCCCCCCCCCCCCCCCCCCCCCCCCCCCCCCCCCCCCCCCCCCCCCCCCCCCCCCCCCCCCCCCCCCCCCCCCCCCCCCCCCCCCCCCCCCCCCCCCCCCCCCCCCCCCCCCCCCCCCCCCCCCCCCCCCCCCCCCCCCCCCCCCCCCCCCCCCCCCCCCCCCCCCCCCCCCCCCCCCCCCCCCCCCCCCCCCCCCCCCCCCCCCCCCCCCCCCCCCCCCCCCCCCCCCCCCCCCCCCCCCCCCCCCCCCCCCCCCCCCCCCCCCCCCCCCCCCCCCCCCCCCCCCCCCCCCCCCCCCCCCCCCCCCCCCCCCCCCCCCCCCCCCCCCCCCCCCCCCCCCCCCCCCCCCCCCCCCCCCCCCCCCCCCCCCCCCCCCCCCCCCCCCCCCCCCCCCCCCCCCCCCCCCCCCCCCCCCCCCCCCCCCCCCCCCCCCCCCCCCCCCCCCCCCCCCCCCCCCCCCCCCCCCCCCCCCCCCCCCCCCCCCCCCCCCCCCCCCCCCCCCTTTAGATGGGTAGCGGCATCTTCACTAGGAAGGCCAGAAAATTGATCTTTCATTACAAGATTCAACAAAGCGGTATTAATTTCACAAGATTCAGCATGGGTAGTAGGAGCAATCGGAGTGCTAATAAAATCATTGTTGTTGGTATTGAAAAAGTCACACAATTTAGTATTATCTTGAGCCATCATGACAAACAAGCAATCCAACACACAAGCACACAAGAAGCAAGCAAAAAGAGATGAACAGAAGAAAGGCGAAGAAAAGGCAAAAGTTTTCGAAAATCGTTTTAGAAGTGGGGGAGAGGAAAACAAGAGGCGAATGGCAAATAATGTAATGCGAGGGAGAAGACTTTATGATGGGTACTTGGTATGTCTTGACTTGGCATAGATCTCCCTGGCAACGGCGCCAGAAATCCTTCTTGCTAACTCTTGAGCATGCGTTGGTTTTCCCTTGAAGAGGAAAGGGTGATGCAAAGTAGCGTAAGTATTTCCCTCAGTTTTTGAGAACCAAGGTATCAATCCAGTAGGAGACAAGGGGGGGGGGGGGGGGGGGGGGGGGGGGGGGGGGGGGGGGGGGGGGGGGGGGGGGGGGGGGGGGGGGGGGGGGGGGGGGGGGGGGGGGGGGGGGGGGGGGGGGGGGGGGGGGGGGGGGGGGGGGGGGGGGGGGGGGGGGGGGGGGGGGGGGGGGGGGGGGGGGGGGGGGGGGGGGGGGGGGGGGGGGGGGGGGGGGGGGGGGGGGGGGGGGGGGGGGGGGGGGGGGGGGGGGGGGGGGGGGGGGGGGGGGGGGGGGGGGGGGGGGGGGGGGGGGGGGGGGGGGGGGGGGGGGGGGGGGGGGGGGGGGGGGGGGGGGGGGGGGGGGGGGGGGGGGGGGGGGGGGGGGGGGGGGGGGGGGGGGGGGGGGGGGGGGGGGGGGGGGGGGGGGGGGGGGGGGGGGGGGGGGGGGGGGGGGGGGGGGGGGGGGGGGGGGGGGGGGGGGGGGGGGGGGGGGGGGGGGGGGGGGGGGGGGGGGGGGGGGGGGGGGGGGGGGGGGGGGGGGGGGGGGGGGGGGGGGGGGGGGGGGGGGGGGGGGGGGGGGGGGGGGGGGGGGGGGGGGGGGGGGGGGGGGGGGGGGGGGGGGGGGGGGGGGGGGGGGGGGGGGGGGGGGGGGGGGGGGGGGGGGGGGGGGGGGGGGGGGGGGGGGGGGGGGGGGGGGGGGGGGGGGGGGGGGGGGGGGGGGGGGGGGGGGGGGGGGGGGGGGGGGGGGGGGGGGGGGGGGGGGGGGGGGGGGGGGGGGGGGGGGGGGGGGGGGGGGGGGGGGGGGGGGGGGGGGGGGGGGGGGGGGGGGGGGGGGGGGGGGGGGGGGGGGGGGGGGGGGGGGGGGGGGGGGGGGGGGGGGGGGGGGGGGGGGGGGGGGGGGGGGGGGGGGGGGGGGGGGGGGGGGGGGGGGGGGGGGGGGGGGGGGGGGGGGGGGGGGGGGGGGGGGGGGGGGGGGGGGGGGGGGGGGGGGGGGGGGGGGGGGGGGGGGGGGGGGGGGGGGGGGGGGGGGGGGGGGGGGGGGGGGGGGGGGGGGGGGGGGGGGGGGGGGGGGGGGGGGGGGGGGGGGGGGGGGGGGGGGGGGGGGGGGGGGGGGGGGGGGGGGGGGGGGGGGGGGGGGGGGGGGGGGGGGGGGGGGGGGGGGGGGGGGGGGGGGGGGGGGGGGGGGGGGGGGGGGGGGGGGGGGGGGGGGGGGGGGGGGGGGGGGGGGGGGGGGGGGGGGGGGGGGGGGGGGGGGGGGGGGGGGGGGGGGGGGGGGGGGGGGGGGGGGGGGGGGGGGGGGGGGGGGGGGGGGGGGGGGGGGGGGGGGGGGGGGGGGGGGGGGGGGGGGGGGGGGGGGGGGGGGGGGGGGGGGGGGGGGGGGGGGGGGGGGGGGGGGGGGGGGGGGGGGGGGGGGGGGGGGGGGGGGGGGGGGGGGGGGGGGGGGGGGGGGGGGGGGGGGGGGGGGGGGGGGGGGGGGGGGGGGGGGGGGGGGGGGGGGGGGGGGGGGGGGGGGGGGGGGGGGGGGGGGGGGGGGGGGGGGGGGGGGGGGGGGGGGGGGGGGGGGGGGGGGGGGGGGGGGGGGGGGGGGGGGGGGGGGGGGGGGGGGGGGGGGGGGGGGGGGGGGGGGGGGGGGGGGGGGGGGGGGGGGGGGGGGGGGGGGGGGGGGGGGGGGGGGGGGGGGGGGGGGGGGGGGGGGGGGGGGGGGGGGGGGGGGGGGGGGGGGGGGGGGGGGGGGGGGGGGGGGGGGGGGGGGGGGGGGGGGGGGGGGGGGGGGGGGGGGGGGGGGGGGGGGGGGGGGGGGGGGGGGGGGGGGGGGGGGGGGGGGGGGGGGGGGGGGGGGGGGGGGGGGGGGGGGGGGGGGGGGGGGGGGGGATCAAAGAGAGAGAAGAAGCCATCTAGCTAATAACTATGGACCCAAAGGTCTGTGGTAAACTACTCACGCTTCATCGGAGAGGCAATGGTGTTGATGTAGAAGCCCTCCATGATCGATTCCCCCTCTGACAGATCGCCGGAAAAGGCCCCAAGATGGGATCTCACGGGTATAGAAGGTTGCGGCAGTGGAAAAGTGGTTTCGTGGCTCCCCCTGATGTTTCTAGGGTATAAGAGTATATATAGGCGAAAGAAGTACGTCGGTGGAGCTACTAGGGGCCCATGAGGGTGGGGGCGCGCCCTCCTGCCTCGTGGCCTCCTCGAGGAGTTCCAGACTTCAACTCCAAGTCTTCTGGATTGCTTTCGGTCCAAGAAAGATCATCGCGAAAGTTTCATTCCGTTTGTACTCCATTTGGTATTCCTTTTCTGCGAAACTCTAAAATAGGCAAAAAAACAGAAACTGGCACTGGGCCTCCGGTTAATAGGTTAGTCCCAAAAATAATATAAAAGAGCATATTAAAGCCCATTAAACATCCAAAACAGATAATATAATAGCATGGAACAATCAAAAATTATAGATACGTTGGAGACGTATCAGGGAGCCGCACACGGCTAAACAATTGTCGTGGTTATGTGCGGCGCCCCCTCCCACATATTTATAGGCGGGGGAAGGGAGGAGCAGCCCAGAGGTGCCCCAAGTAGGCCGAATCCTAGTTGGGGTCTCTCCCAAGTGGCGCCCCCCTTTCCTTATTTGAGTGCGGGAGGAAGGAAGGAGGAGGTGGTGCGCCCTCCTTTCCTTTCTCTCCTGAGGAGGGAAAGGCAGGAGGGCCACCCCTCCCCTTTCCTTCCCCTAGGGCCGGCCAACTGTGTAGAGGGGTGCACCAGCCCCCAAGTGGGCTGGTCTATCCCCTCCTTTGGGCCATTAAGCCCATACACTTACCGGGGGTGTCCGGAACCCCTTTTGGTGACCCGATGACTACCCAGTGCACTCTGAAACCATTCCGATGTCCGAATATCATCGTCCTATATATCAATCTTTACCTCTCGACAATTTAGAGACTCCTCGTCATGTCCATGATCTCATCCGGGACTCCGAACAACATTCGTTCACCAAATCTTATAACACTATATCATCAACGAACGTTAAGCGTGTGGACCCTACGGGTTTGAGAACTATGTAGACATGACCGAGACACCTCTCCGATCAATAACCAATAGCGGAACCTGGATGCCCATATTGGCTCCTACATATTCTACGAAAATCTTTATCGGTCAAACCTTATGACAACATACATAATTCCCTTTGTCCATCGGTATGTTACTTGCCCGAGATTCGATCGTCGGTATCTTCATACCTAGTTCAATCTTGTTACTGGCAAGTCTCTTTACTCGTTCCATAATACATCATCTCGTAACTAACTCCTTAGTCATTTGATTCCAAGCTTATGATGTGTATTACCGAGAGGGCCCAGAGATACCTCTCCGATACTCGGAGTGACAAATCCTAATCTCGATCTATGCCAACTCAACAAACACCTATGGAGATACCTGTAGAGCATCTTTATGATCACCCAGTTATGTTGTGACATTTGATAGCACACAAGGTATTCCTCCGGTATCCGGGAGTTGCATAATCTCATAGTTGAAGGAATATGTATTTGACATGAAGAAAGTAGTAGCAATAAACTGAACGATCAATATGCTAAGCTAACGGATGGGTCTTGTCCATCACATCATTCTCCTAATGATGTGATCTCATTATCAAATGACAACACATGTCTATGGTTAGGAAACCTTAACCATCTTTGATTAACGAGCTAGTCTAGTAGAGGCTTACTAGGGACACGGTATTTGTTTATGTATTCACACATGTATTTAAGTTTCCGATCAATACAATCCTAGCATGAATAATAAACCTTTATCATGAATAAGGAAATATAAAATAACAACTTTATTATTGCCTCTAGGGCATATTTCCTTCAGTCTCCCACTTGCACTAGAGTCAATAATCCAGATTACATTGTAATGAATCTAACACCCATGGAGTCTTGGTGATGATCATGTTTTGCTCGCGGAAGAGGCTCAGTCAATGGGTCTGCTACATTCAGATCTGTATGTATTTTCCAAATCTCTATGTCTCCATCCTTGACCTTTTCACGAATGGAGTTGAAGCGTCTCTTGATGTGTTTGGTTCTCTTGTGAAACTTGGATTCCTTCGCCAAGGCAATTGCTCTAGTGTTGTCACAAAAGATTTTCATTGGACCCGATGCACTAGGTATTACACCTAGATCAGATACGAACTCCTTCATGCGTTGCTTTTGAAGCAGCTATGTACTCTGCTTCACACGTAGATCCCGCCACGATGCTTTGCTTGGAACTGCACCAACTGACAGCTCCATCATTCAATATAAATACGTATCCGGTTCGTGACTTAGAGTCATCCGGATCAGTGTCAAAGATAGCATCGACGTAACCATTTAAGACGAGCTCTTCGTCACCTCCATAAACGAGAAACATATCCTTGGTCCTTTTCAGGTACTTCAGGATGTTCTTGACCGTTGTCCAGTGATTCACTCCTGGATTACTTTGGTACCTCCCTGCCAAACTTATGGCAAGACACACATCAGGTCTGGTACAGAGCATAGCATACATGATAGAACCTATGGATGAGGCATAGGGAATGACTTGCATTCTCTCTCTATCTTCCGCAGTGGTTGGGCTTTGAGTCTGACTCAATTTCACACCTTGTAACACAGGCAAGAACCCTTTCTTTGACTGATCCATTTTGAACTTCTTCAAAATTTGTCAAGGTATGTGCTTTGTGAAAGTCCTATCAAGCGTCTTGATCTATCCCTATAGATCTTGATGCCCAATATATAAGCAGCTTCACCGAGGTCTTTCATTGAAAAATTCTTATTCAAGTATCATTTTATGCTATCCAAAAATTCTATATCATTTCCAATCAATAATATGTCACCCACATATAAAATCAGAAATGCTACAGAGCTCCCACTCACTTTCTTGTAAATACAGGATTCACCGTAAGTCTGTATAAAATCATATGCTTTGATCACCTCATCAAAGCATATATTCCGACTCCGAGATGCTTGCACCAGTCCATAGATGGATCGCTGGAGCTTGCACACTTTGTTAGTACCTTTAGGATCAACAAAACCTTAGTTGCATCATATAAAACTCTTCTTTAAGAAATCCATTAAGGAATGCAGTTTTGACGTCCATTTGCCAGATTTCATAATTATAAAATGCGGCAATTGCTAACATGATTCGGACAAACTTAAGCATCGCTACAGGTGAGAAAGTCTCATCGTAGTCAACTCCTTGAACTTGTCGAAAACCTTTCGCAACAAGTCGAGCTTTGTAGACAGTAACATTACCATCAGCTTCAGTCTTCTTTTTGAAGATCCATTTATTTTCTATGGCTTGCCGATCATCGGGCAAGTCCACCAAAGTCCATACTTTGTTTTCATACGTGGATCCTATCTCAAATTTCATGACCTCAAGCCATCTGTCAGAATCTGGGCTCATCATAGCTTCTTCATAGTTCGTAGGTTCACCTTGGTCTAATAACATGACTTCCAGGACAAGATTACCGTACCACTCTGGTGCGGATCATGCTCTGGTTGACCTATGAGGATCAGTAGCAACTTGATCTGAAGTTTCATGATCATTACCATTTGCTTCCTCTCTAGTTGGTGTAGGCATCACGGGAACGGATTTATCTGATGTGCTACTTTCCAATTCGAGAGAAGGTACAATTACCTCATCAATTTATACTTTCCTCCCACTCACTTCTTTCGAGAGGAACTCCTTCTCTAGAAAGGATCCATTCTTAGCAACAAAGATCTTGCCTTCGGATCTGTGGTAGAAGGTGTACCCAATTGTTTGCTTAGGGTATCCTATGAAGACGCACTTCTCTGATTTGGGTTCGAGCTTATCAAGCTGAAGCCTTTTGACATAAGCGTCGCATCCCTAAACTTTAAGAAACGACAGCTTAGGTTTATTGCCAAACCATAGTTCATATGGTGTCGTCTCAACGGATTTAGACGATGCCCTATTTAACATGAATGCGGCTGTCTCTAATGCATAACCCCAAAACGATAGTGGTAAATTGGTAAGAGACATCACAGATCGCACCATATCTAATAGAGTACGGTTACGACGTTCGGACACACCATTACACTGTGGTGTTCCAGGTGGCGTGAGTTGTGAAACAATTTCACATTGTTTTAAATGAAGGCCAAACTCGTAACTCAAATATTCGCCTCCACGATCAGATCATAGAAACTTTATTTTCTTGTTACGATGATTCTCTACTTCACCCTGAAATTCTTTGAACTTTTCAAATGTTTTAGACTTGTGTTTCATCAACTAGATATACCCATACCTACTTAAATCATCTGTGAAGGTAAAAAATAATGATACCCACTGCGTGCCTCAACACTCATCGGACCGCATACGTCGGTATGTATTATTTCCAATAAGTCATTAGCTCACTCCATTGTTCCGAAGAATGGAGTTTTAGTCATCTTGCCCATGAGGCATGGTTCGCAAGTATCAAATGATTCATATTCAAGTGATTCCAAAAGTCCATCTGCATGGAGTTTCTTCATGCGCTTTACACCAATGTGACCTAAACGGCAGTGCCACAAGTATGTTGCACTATCATTATCAACTTTGCATCTTTTGGCATCAATATTATGAATATGTGTATCACTACGATCGAGATTCAACAAGAATATACCACTCATCAAGGGTGCATGACCATAAAAGATATTACTCATATAAATAGAACAACCATTATTCTCTGATTTAAATGAATAACTGTCTCGCAATAAACAAGATCCAGATATAATGTTCATGCTCAACGCTGGCACCAAATAACAATTATTGAGGTCTAAAACTAATCCCGAAGGTAGATGTAGAGGTAGCGTGCCGACGACGATCACATCGACCTTGGAACCATTCCCGACGCGCATCGTCACCTCGTCCTTAGCCAATCTTCGGTTATTCCGCAGCTCCTATTTCGAGTTACAAATATGAGCAACCAAACCAGTATCAAATACCCAGGTGCTGTTACGAGCATTAGTAAGGTACACATCAATAACATGTATATCAAATATACCTTTGTTCACTTTGCCATCCTTCTTATCCGCTAAGTATTTGGGGCAGTTCCGCTTCCAGTGACCATTCCCTTTGCAGTAGAAGCACTCAGTTTCAGGCTTGGGTCCAGCTTTGGGCTTCTTCCCTGGAGTGGCAACTTGTTTGCCATTCTTCTTGAAGTTCCCTTTCTTTCCCTTTCCCTTTTTCTTGAAACTAGTGGTCTTGTTAACCATCAACACTTGATGCTCCATCTTGATTTCTACCTCCGCGGCCTTAAGCATTGCGAAGAGCTCAGGAATCATTTTATTCATCCCTTGCATATTATAGTTCATCACGAAGCCTTTGTAGCTTGGTGGCAGTGACTGAAGAACTCTATCAATAACACTATCAACTGGAAGATCAACTCCCAACTGAGTCAAGTGGTTATGATACCCAGACATTTTGAGTATGTGTTCACTGACAGAACTGTCCTCCTCCAACTTGCAGCTATAGAACTTGTTGGAGACTTCATATCTCTCAACCCGGGCATTTGCTTGAAATATTAACTTCAACTCTTGGAACATCTCATATGCTCCATGACGTTCAAAACATCTTTGAAGTCTCGGTTCTAAGCCGTAAAGCATGGCACACTGAACTATTGAGTAGTCATCAGATCGAGCTTGCCAGACATTCATAACATCTGCATCGGCTCCTGCAGCAGGTCTGTCACCTAGCGGTGCATCAAGGACATAATTCTTCTGTGCAGCAATGAGGATAATCCTCAAGTTACGGACCCAGTCCATGTAGTTGCTACCATCATCTTTCAACTTAGCTTTCTCTAGGAACGCATTAAAATTCAGGGGAATGGTAGCTCGAGCCATTGATCTACAACATAGATATGCAAAACTATAAGACTAAGTTCATGATAAATCAAGTTCAATTAATCAAATTACTAATGAACTCCCACTTAAATAAACATCCCTCAAGTTATCTAAGTGATACATGATCCAAATCAACTAACACATGGCCGATCATCACGTGAGATGGGGTAGTCATCAATGGTGAACATCTCTATGTTGATCATATCTACTATATGACTCACGTTCGACCTTTCAGTCTCCAGTGTTCCGAGACCATGTCTGTACATGCTAGGCTTGTCAAGTTTATCCCAAGTATTCTGCTTGTGTAAAAATGGCTTACACCCGTTGTATGCGAACGTAGAGTCTATCACACCCGATCATCACGAGGTGCCTCGAAATGATGAACTTTAGGAACGGTGCATAATCAGGGAGAACACTTTTATCTTGAAATTTAGTGGAGGGATCATCTTATAATGCTACCGTCGTTCTAAGAAAAATAAGATGCATAAAGGATAAACATCACATGCAATCAAAATATGTGACATGATATGGCCATCATCATCTTGTGTTTTTGATCTCCATCTCCAAGGCATCGTCATGATATCCATCATCACCGGCTCGACACGTTGATCTCCATCGTTGAGTCGGGGTCGTCTCGCTAACTATTGCTTCTACAACTATTGCTAACGCATAGCGATAAAGTAAAGCAATTACATGGCGCTTGCATTTCATACAATAAAGGGACAACCATAAGGCTTCTGCCGGTTGCCAATGAATTACAAAACATAATCATCTCATACAATAACGTATATCACATCATGTCCTGACCATATCACATCACAACATGCCCTGCAAAAACAAGTTAGACGTCCTCTACTTTGTTGTTGCAAGTTTTACGTGGCTGCTACGGGCTTCTAGCAAGAACCGTTCTTACCTACGGCAAAAACCACAATGGTAATTCATCAAGTTTGCTGTTTTAACCTTCTTCAAGGACCGACCGTAGTCAAATTTGATTCAACTAAAGTAGGAAAAACAGACACCCGCGAGGCACCTTTATGCAAAAGTAGTTGCATGTCAGTCGGTGGAACCGGTCTCATGTGTGTGGACATGTAAGGTTGGTCCGGGCCGCTTTATCCCACAATACCGCCGAATCAAAATAAGACATTGGTGGTAAGCAGTATGACTATCACCGCCCACAACTCTTTGTGTTCTACTCGTGCATATCATCTACGCACAGACATGGCTTGGATGCCACTGTTGGGAAACGTTGCATGGAAAACAAAAAAAATTCTATGCACACGCAAGATCTATCAAGGTGATGTATAGCAACGAGAGGGGGAGAGTGTGTCTACGTACCCTCATAGACTGTAAGCAGAAGCATTTAGTAACGCGGTTGAAGTAGTCAAACTTCTTCGAGATCCAACCGATCGAGTACCGAACGTACGACACCTCCGCGTTCAGCACACGTTCAGCTCGGTGACGTCCACGCCTTCTTGATCCAGCAAGACGGCAAGGTAGTGGATGAGTTCCTGCGGCACGACGGCATGGTGACAGTGATGATGATGCTATCTCCGCAGGGCTTCGCCTAAGCACTACGAAAATATGACCGAGGGTGTAAACGGTGGAGGGGGCGCCGTACACGGCTAAACAATTGTCGTGGTTATTTGTGGCGCCCCCTCCCACATATATATAGGTGGGGGGAGGGACGAGCAGCCAAGGAGGCGCCCCAAGTAGGCCGAATCCTACTTGGGGTCTCTCCCAGGTGGCGCCCCTCCTTTATTTATTTGAGTGCGAGAGGAAGGAAGGAAGGAGGTGGCGCCCCCTCCTTTCCTTTCTCTCCTGAGGAGGGAAAGGCAGGAGGGGCCACCCCTCCCCTTTCCTTCCCCTAGGGCCAGCCCTCCTTGTAGAGGGGTGCACCAGCCCCCAAGTGGGATGGTATGTCCCCTCCTTTGGCCCATTAAGCCCATACACTTACCGGGGGTGTCCGACATCCCTTTCGGTGACCCGATGACTATCCGGTGCACTCCGAAACTATTTCGGTGTCCGAATATCATCGTCCTATATATCAATCTTTACCTCTCGACCATTTTGAGACTCCTCGTCATGTCTGTGATCTCATCTGGGACTCCGAACAACATTCGGTCACCAAATCATATAACTCATATAACACTATATCGTCAACGAACGTTAAGCATGCGGACCCTACGGGTTCGAGAACTATGTAGACATGACTGAGACACCTCTCCAGTCAATAACCAATAGCGGAACCTGGATGCCCATATTAGCTCCTACATATTCTATGAAGATCTTTATCGGTTGAACCTTATGACAACATATGTAATTCCCTTTGTCCATCAGTATGTTACTTGCCTGAGATTCGATCGTCGGTATCTTCATACCTAGTTCAATCTCGTTACTGCCAGGTCTCTTTACTCGTTCCATAATACATCATCTCGTAACTAACTTCTTAGTCATTTGCTTGCAAGCTTATGATGTGTATTACCGAGAGGGCCCAGAGATACCTCTCCGATACTCGGAGTGACAAATCCTAATCTCGATCTATGCCAAATCAACAAACACCTTCGGAGATACCTGTAGAGCATCTTTATGATCACCCAGTTATGTTGTGATGTTTGATAGCACACACGGTATTCCTCCGGTATCCGGGAGTTGCATAATCTCATAGTTAAAGGAATATGTATTTGACATGAAGAAAGCAGTAGCAATAAACTGAACGATCAATATGCTAAGCTAACAGATGGGTCTTGTCCATCACATCATTCTCCTAATGATTGATCCCATTATCAAATGACAACACATGTCTATGGTTAGGAAACCTTAACCATCTTTGATCAACGAGCTAGTCTAGTAGAGGCTTACTAGGGACACGGTATTTGTTTATGTATTCACACATGTATTTAAGTCTTCGATCAATACAATTCTAGCATGAATATTAAACCTTTATCATGAATAAGGAAATATAAAATAACAACTTTATTATTGCCTCTAGGTTATATTTCCTTCACAGGAATGTGCATCAACTATCTTCACCAACCTCTAACCTCTGTCATGTTCGTTCAGAAATATTAGATTAGACCTATTTGCATTTTCATAGTGATCATCGGTTTGTGTGTAGGACATATTTTACTAAGTTTTCCACTACCGTTCCTAATGAAAAGTATCACACGGGCCATAAGTGCGCTCCTTCTGCTTAGTTTCCACTCATTGAAGATTTGTTGTTGATGCTGGATACCAAAATTGGAAACAAATACTGAACCTAAAAATAATAGCTCTGACAGTGGCTCTGAAGCATTAATGCATATGTCTGAATGTGCTACAGCTGGGGCAACCACTACGAAGACCATCATGTTGCATGATATGCTCAATGGATATCGGGTTCTCATCCTGGTGGATCGTGAAGCTCCAGCAATTTCATCAGTGAAGACATGGTTTCTAGAGTTCAGGTTCCAACCATTCATGTTGCCACATCTAGTGTGGCAATTGTTGATGGGTGGACACATGGCCAGCTCCAAACTAGTAACAGTTGCGATGTGGTATTGTCAGGGCCACACATTTACTACTGGTCTACGCGTGCTGCGACTAGGGTGCTATGACCTCATCTTGGGCTTAGAATGCTTTGTGGGGATTGACTGGCTGAAGGAAGTTACGGATTCAAGAAAATTGGATTTTATTGAAAAGTCCAAAATAACATAAAACAACAACTGACTCTAGACGCCGAATTAATAGGTTAGTCCAGAAAACTGATAAAATGGGTGCCAAAAATATACAATTATGACATAAATATAGCATGAAACAAGAAAAATCATAGATACGTTTGAGACGTATCAGAGTGTAACACCCCCTGTAATTAACCACAGTCATCACCCTTAGTTAATGCCATGTCAGCAAGCTTAACAGAGCCTAGTCATCATTTGCATCATATTGCATTTCAAACTCATAGTTCAAACCTCAAATTAACATAAAGAAAAAAATAAAAGTTGTTCAAATCCAGAAACTAAAATGTTCATCATGTTGCAATTATTCACAAAACAATAATAAAACTAACAGCAACATTTATTGAATTATTTAAATTACTATAACACCCTAAAATAGTACCAAAATAGCAAGGTTTAATCCATTTTAATTAATCTACAAATTAAATGAAATCCAATTGCCTACAAACCATTTTCTGGCAGTGGTAAATAATGCATGATAATTATTTGGGCAAGTCTCATATTTTGCAAAAGTGTTTTGTAATAAAAGGGAAAAGACAAAACAGAAAACAAAAAAGCAAAAAAAAAACAAAAAAAAGGAAAAGGCCCACTGTACCTAGGCTTAAGTGCTACAGTGCCGGCCCGATCCACCCTGCACCGTCTCCCACCTCTCGCCACTGCTCACCTGCGCCCGCTGTCGTCCCCACGCGCGCGCGCCCACACCCGCAGCCAGGCCGCCCCCTCTCTCGCTCGACAGCGCGCCCGCACCCGCGTGGAGGATAAGGGCGAGGCCCCGCGACCCCCTGGCGTCCCCATCGCTCACTCTCCCCTCGCTCCCTCTCTGCTTCCCCCTCACCCGAGTGCCGCCATGGCCTCGCTGCTCTGACCACCGCGGCCACCGGCAGGCCCTCGCCTCGCCTCCGCGCCAAGAAGGACAGCCTCAACCTCCTCTTCCTCCCCGACGAGTCACTCGAGCAGGAGCGCCTCTGCATCGAGCTCCTCGACGTCTTCTTCCTCCTTCGGCCACCGCAGCTCCCGCTCTCTAATTAACTCCAGATTAGGCTAAAATTGTTTAATTAGCTCAACAGCCACTGACACCTGGGGCCCACACCCTTAATTAATTCTGTTTAGATAAAATTAAACCACTATTAGCCTCTCTGTGTATGACAAGTGGGACCCACTGGTCAGGTTTGACCTGGTCAGTGCGGCTGTTGACCGCTGACGTCACCCCTACATCATGATGATGTCATCCCATACTGTTTTGGATAATGTTGAATTAAGATAATTAAATAAATCCAGAAAATGAGTAAAACTTTAGAAAATCATATAAAATAAACCGTAGCTCGGATGAAAATACTTTGTACATGAAAGTTGCTCAGAACGACGAGATGAATCTGAATACGCCCCTCGTATTGCTGACAGATGCCCCTAACCACCTGAACATGGAACTTTTTGACCGATTTCAATAAATGAATAGTGCTCAACTTTAATAAAATAAATCCAAACAAATTCCTAATTTAACTAAATCATTTAGTTAGGCAGTAGAACACCTCTGCATATCATTTAGGCATGTCATGCATGTTGTTTGCAGTTTTGCCGTGAATTTATTGTTTCTTCCCCCTCCTTCTCTCCTGATAGACGCCGAGACCGACGTCGACGCAGCAGAGTACAACTACGCTCCGGACGAGTAGCCTTCTGACGACCAGCCCCTCTCAACAGAGCTTCTAGGCAAGCACCCCCCCTTTGAACATGCCGATATCGCCTATTCTTTCTCTCTTATGCTTGCATTAGAAATTGCTGCTGCCACTGTTTACCCTACTTCTGATGCATAGCCTGTTTTTGTAACCAAGCCCCGGCACCGCACATCACCCCCTCTTAGTTGTACGACACTGCAGCGTTACTATCGAGGGCCGAGGATGATACCTCATCAGCACTTCTGATGATAACCTTGTTTGGTAGATAATTGGTTGTGGTCATCGAGGGTGGTTCCTCCTTCTCCACTTCCGATATGACCCTGTCGCGCAACACTTCAAGTGTGAACCTCGAGGGTGATTCCTCCTAAGTTCACCTTGACGGTTACATCGAGTGGGCATCCGTCGAGGGTGATTCCTCGGATTCCCCCTTGGTGTTATGGACACAACGTTACTGTGACTTGACCCCTGAACCTTGTTAGAAATGGGTCGGCCCCGAGGGGGACCCGAGGGAGTTACTTTTACTGCAGGACTGGAGGGACAGGCGGTACCGCCCAGTAGAGGTGGACCTGAGTTCCCGACAGTCTTTTGCAAGATGGGTTGACCTGGATGGTGCCTGAGTGATGAATACGAGGTGTGGCTGGGCATTCTTAGCCCTTGCTGCAAGTCCTCGAGACGAGGCGACGGGGTCACATCGATCGTGAGTCTCTCCTCGTTACCGCACACCCCCAATACACTAACGATTTGGATATTTGATCCGAGTGAGCCTCTGGCCCGATAGCACTAACCATCACGCGGGAATAAGTTATGGGCACTCTGCGTCGTATGGTTCTTCTGAAAGCTCTGTCAGACGTCCAGCTCAGCATCGCGGTCGGGACGGACCGGCGCCACCCAGGAGAGAGGTGGTGCCTGGCTTCACCCTGCTCGCAATGACCCGGAGTGCACAGGGCGATGGCCCAAGACCCCTGAACACTTAGGATATAGACCGACGGGGACCTCTCTGCTGAGCCTAGGTAGGACTACGGTGTGTCGTTTGGCCGAGGCCGGGCATGACCCCGAAAAGTGTGTCCAACCAGAGTTAAGCGAGCGTGGTGGGTAAGTTGGTGCACCCCTGCAGGGAAGAACTAATCTATGCATAGCCGGATCCTTGGTAACGGACGCTCGGAGTTGTATCCCGATGAATACAACTAGAACTGGATACTTGAGATGAGAAATGGATAGTATGGCTCTGGGATTGCTTTCTCGCAGGGAGTCGAGGAAGGATCTCTGGGTGAGGTTGAAAACACCACTACTACTTTATACTGTGCTGATCTACACTCTTCTAATTCTGCAAGACCACTGAAGATGCTAGTCTTTGCTAGGACTAGGCCTTCTCTGTATTCTGGCATTTCTGCAGCCCAGTCCACATATACAGCCTCCCTTTGATAATGTTGCATATGTAGTGTAGATCCTTGCTTGCTGAGTACTTCAGATGAGTACTCACGGTTGCTTTGCTTTCTTTTTCTCCCCATATCCTTTTGATGCAACCAGATGACGGAGCCCCTGAGATAGCTACCCCCGCCGACGATCGCTACTACTACCCCGAGGGTGGATACTACTACGAGTTGGCTGACGAACAGGAGTAGGATCGGAGGGTCCCAGGCAGGAGGCCTGTGCCTTTTCGATCGTAGATTTTTCTTTTGCCCCGCCTTCTTAAAGGCTTATCTCTGTGTTTTCTTTTATATCTGTACTCAGATATCTGATGCTTCCGCTGACGCTTGTAAGCGAGCTTATGTATTCGAGCCCTCGAGGCCCCTGGCTTGTAATATAAAGCTTGTATGACTATTTATGTTTTAGAGTTGTGTTGTGATATCTTCAAGTGAGTCCTTAGGCTTGATCGTGTGCATTTGCGTGTATCATTAGCGCACGATTAAGCCGGGGGCGTCACAGGTTGGTATCAGAGCCGACTGCCTGTAGCAAGCCCCCTTTCCAACTCCTTGGCCGAAGTTGAGTCTAGTGGTCCAAAACTGTTTTACTAACATGGCTGTGTGGCTTACGGGCCCACGTCGCCAACTGGGTGGTATTAGGATCTTTTATTCCTCGTCTATACTCCAGGACTCTGATCTCTCTTCTATTCGGGTTAAATGAATTTTACTAACACCGACACTTAGGATCTCGTAAATCTTGTCTACCCGGAGAGCTGGATATCTGTGCTTAATTCCTTACCATTGATCTGATTAGTCTGATAATCATTTTCCTTTCCATTGTTTTGTTTAACCTTTCTCTCCGAGTTGTATTATACTTCTCATTGTCATTTGACAATCCTGAATTTCCTCTATTTCAGATGGATCGCTTGTTCCCACCACGCCCTGCGACGCAGCTTGTGCTTCGTACTTGGGCTCGTGATGCCCTTGGTTTTCCAGCTGTCCTGGTCGCCCTCCTTACCAGACTGGGCTACCGCTGGTACCCCAAGTACATGGTCTATGAGGATTACTGCGAGTTCAACCAGGAGCAGTACCATGCTGATGTTCGTATCTATGATCAGCACGATGACTCAGACAGTGAGCTGCACCTTTTCCACGGTATCGGCATGACAATTGAGATGGCAGTCCATGATGCCACCTATTCTGCTGTTGCGCGTCTCCGAGGAGAGCACATCATTAGCTTGGATGCCTCTGAGTTCCGATACATTCCGTATGCACTTGCTGGAGATGCTACTGGGTACTACACAGCTATCTGTGCCCCGTACGAGCGTCGTCGTTACGACCCGCAGGTTCTGATTCAGTGCACTCAGGCTCTGGATCGCACTGTTCAGGCTCTTGCCGTCGAGTTGTTTGCCACTCGAGCACGTCTCTACGATTCTATGATGCAGCTGCTACCCGCTGTTCATGCATGGATACATCCGTAGTACATTCTTCACCCGCGCAGGACTCAGATGTATGCTGGTATTGATTGGCCTGCTGTTGGAGGTCACACACCTGCACGTGGACCTCTTCTCCCAGCTCGAGACTGGATTCTGCATTAGAGTGCACATGGAGAGCAAGATTTTCCTGCGACGGCCATTCGCCCCCCCCCCCCCCCCCCCCCCCCCCCCCCCCCCCCCCCCCCCCCCCCCCCCCCCCCCCCCCCCCCCCCCCCCCCCCCCCCCCCCCCCCCCCCCCCCCCCCCCCCCCCCCCCCCCCCCCCCCCCCCCCCCCCCCCCCCCCCCCCCCCCCCCCCCCCCCCCCCCCCCCCCCCCCCCCCCCCCCCCCCCCCCCCCCCCCCCCCCCCCCCCCCCCCCCCCCCCCCCCCCCCCCCCCCCCCCCCCCCCCCCCCCCCCCCCCCCCCCCCCCCCCCCCCCCCCCCCCCCCCCCCCCCCCCCCCCCCCCCCCCCCCCCCCCCCCCCCCCCCCCCCCCCCCCCCCCCCCCCCCCCCCCCCCCCCCCCCCCCCCCCCCCCCCCCCCCCCCCCCCCCCCCCCCCCCCCCCCCCCCCCCCCCCCCCCCCCCCCCCCCCCCCCCCCCCCCCCCCCCCCCCCCCCCCCCCCCCCCCCCCCCCCCCCCCCCCCCCCCCCCCCCCCCCCCCCCCCCCCCCCCCCCCCCCCCCCCCCCCCCCCCCCCCCCCCCCCCCCCCCCCCCCCCCCCCCCCCCCCCCCCCCCCCCCCCCCCCCCCCCCCCCCCCCCCCCCCCCCCCCCCCCCCCCCCCCCCCCCCCCCCCCCCCCCCCCCCCCCCCCCCCCCCCCCCCCCCCCCCCCCTTGTGAAAAAGGCTATTCTGATTGAGACTGCTCAAATGAAGCATAAGGAGTCGCAGAAGCGCTATCGTGATGTTGGCTCATCTTCGAGCTCAGCACAGAAGTATCAAGTCTGGATTCCCAACAACATCTTCCGTCTAGCTGCCCCTGCACCAAGGAACAACTATGCTACACCACGTGTTCCACCCAATGCTCCTCTTCGTCCTGAAGATGGTTTGTGCTTCAAGTGTCGCAAACCAGGCCACCTTGCTAAGGACTGCCGCCAGACTCAGAATCAGTTGGCCTTCCCTCGTACTGGCCGTGGCAATGGTCGTGGCAACAATCAGGCCTGCAACGATAATACTGGGTCTGCTGCTCATGGTCATGGACACGCTTACAACATTGATATTGAAGAAGTCCAGGATCAACCTGCCACTATGATGGGTACCCTTCTCGCTAACTCAGTACCTGCTTCTATTTTATTTGATTCAGGAGCATCACATTCATTCATCTCTGGAAAATTTGCATTCATGCATGGCCTTCATTATGAGAAAATGCATACTCCGTTAGTTGTTAAAACGCTCGAAGGTCATTGTCATGCTGACGTGATGGCACCTAACGTTACCGTCGAAATTAAAGGATTGGAATTCCTTACCTCACCCATCCTCTTGAAATCTTCCACCATAGACCTCATCCTCGGAATGGATTGATTGAAAGCTCATATAGCTTTGATCAATTGTGCCACAAAAGTTGTCCAACTTCTTCACCCCTCTGATGAGATAGTGAACTACACCGCCCGAATTCCTTGGAATGCTGAAGCTCACATATATGCTCTGAATGCTTTGAACGCCTCACCTCTGGAGGGAATCGAGAACGTTCCTGTCGTTCGAGATTTTCCGGGTGTCTTTCCGAAAGAACTTCCAGGAATACCCCGGTTAGAGCTATCGAGTTTATCATTGACTGAAGCCTGGCACTACCCCTATTGCGAAGCGTCCTTATAAGATGCCTCCGCACCACCTTCTCGAGCTTAAAGAAGAAATCGACAAGTCAATTAAGAAGGGTTTCATCGCCCCAGTTCCTCTGCTTTGGGAGCACATTCACTCATCAGAAGGCAATCAAATTCCTAAAAGTTCAGTGGTCGAATCATTCTGAAGATGAAGCCACTTGGGAACGCGAGGATGGTCTTCGCGAAGAATACCCGCTTTCTTTCAGTCTTCTTCCTAATTCTCGGGACGAGAATTCTTGTTAGAGGAGGAGAATTGTAACACCCCCTGTAATTAACCACGGTGATCAACCTTAGTTAATGCCATGTCAGCAAGCTTAACGGAGCCTAGTCATCATTTGCATCATATTGCATTTCAAACTCATAATCCAAACCTCAAATTAACTTAAAGTAAAAAAAAAGTTGTTCAAATCCAGGAACTAAAATGTTCATCATGTTGCAATTACTCCCAAAGTAATAATAAAACTAACAACAACATTTATTGAATTATTTAAATTACTCTAACACCCTAAAACAGTACCAAATAGCAAGGTTTAATCCATTTTAATTAATGTACAAATTAAATGAAATCCAATTGCCTACAAACCATTTTCTGGCAATGGTAAATAATGCATGATGATTATTTCGGCAAGTCTCATATTTTGCAAAAGTGTTTTGTAATAAAAGGGAAAAGAAAAAACAGAAAACAGAAAAGCAAAAAAGCAACAAAAAGGAAAAGGCCCACTTACCTGGGCTTAAGTGCTACAGCGCCGGCCACAATCCATCCCGCACCGTCTCCCACCTCTCGCCACTGCTCACCTGCGTCCGCTGTCGTCCCCACGCGCGCGCGCCCACACCCACAGCCAGGCCCCCCTCTCTCGCTCGACAGCGCGCCCGCGCCCGCGTGGAGGATAAGGGTGAGGCCCCGCGACCCCCTGGCGTCCCCCTCGCTCACTCTCCCCTCGCTCCCTCTCTGCTTCCCCTCGCCCGAGCGCCGCCATGGCCTCGCTGCTCTGACCACCGCGGCCATCGGTCGGCCCTCGCCTCGCCTCCACGCCAAGAAGGACCGCCTCGACCTCCTCTTCCTCCCCGACGAGTCACCCGAGCAGGAGCGCCTCTGCATCGAGCTCCTCAACGTCTTCTTCCTCCTTCGGCTACCGCAGCTCCGGTGACGATTCTGGCTACCTCGAGCCTTCTCCGCGCCCGCTTTTGCACATCTGCAGATCCCGGTGAGCGCGCGCGTCTTTCCCCTCCCTCTCCCGTGCGTTTCCGCCACCATAGCCGCCGCAGCCATCACCGCCCGAAGCTAGCTCCGTCGCGAAGTTCGCCGTCGTCGCGTTAGGCACTTTCATGCTCGCCCGAGCACACGAGCATGCTCAGAGCAGCTCGATGAGGCCACCCGTGCCGCTAGATTCCCTCCCCATAGCTTGTTTCGCCGATCCCACGTTTGGCCGAATGCCGGCGTCCGCCTCACCGCTCATCGCCGTCGACCTAGCCCGTCTCCGGCCGAGCCAGTACCACCGCTGGATGCGCCACATCGCGCGCGTTCGAACGCGACCTCCCGTGTTCAAAATGGTGGCCTGTGGCCGATTTCTGATGAGGTCCGAGGCCACGCCACCGCGTATTTGGTCGCCGGCGAGATTCCGGCGCCGACGCCGGCGACGCTGACCTGGCCTGACATGTGGGGGCCCCTGTGACACTGGCAGGTGGGCCCCTTTGACTCGTTGACCACGGTCAACGCTGACTGGGCTGATTACTGCCGCTGACAGGTGGGCCCCGCTCTCTAATTAACTCCGGATTAGGCTAAAATTGTTTAATTAGCTCAACAACCACTGACACCTGGGGCCACACCCTTAACTAATTCTGTTTAGATAAAATTAAACCACTATTAGCCTCTCCGTGTATGACAAGTGGGACCCACTGGTCAGGTTTGACCTGGTCAGTGCGGCTGTTGACCGCTGACATCACCCCTACATCATGATGATGTCATCCCATACTGTTTTGGATAATGTTGAATTAAGATAATTAAATAAATCCAGAAAATGAGTAAAACTTTAGAAAATCATATAAAATAAACCGTAGCTCGGATGAAAATACTTTGTACATGAAAGTTGCTCAGAACGATGAGACGAATCTGAATACGCCCCTCGTATTGCTGACAAATGCCCGTAACCACCTAAACATGGAACTTTTTGACTGATTTCAATAAATGAATAGTGCTTAACTTTAATAAAATAAATCCAAACAAATTCCTAATTTAACTAAATCATTTAGTTAGGCAGTAGAACACCTCTGCATATCATTTAGGCATGTCATGCATATTGTTTGCAGTTTTGCCGTGAATTTATTATTTCTTCTCCCTCCTTCTCTCCCGATAGACGCCGAGACCGACGCTGGCGCAGCAGAGTATGACTACGCTCTGGACGAGCAGCCTTCTGACGACCAGCCCCTCTCAGCAGAGCTTCCAGGCAAGCACCCCCCTTTGAACATGACGATATCGCCTATTCTTTCTCTCTTATGCTTGCATTAGAAATTGCTGCTGCTACTGTTTAACCTACTTCTGATGCATAGCCTGTTTTTGTAACTGCTATTGATACCTGCCTATTATCCAAACTGCTTAGTATAGACTGCTTAGAGACCCCTCAGAGACCCCGCTTTGTCCCTACTACCCCGCTGGATTATCAGATGAACCGATCAATGTGATCGACAACCAGGCCCCGGCACCGCACATCCCCCCCCTTAGTTGTATGACATTGTAGCGTTACTATCGAGTGCCGAGGGTGATACCTCGTCAGCACTTCTGATGATAACCTTGTAGGGTAGATAATTGGTCATGGTCATCGAGGCTGGTTCCTCCTTCTCCACTTTCGATATGACCCTGTCGCGCAACACTTCAAGTGTGAACCTCGAGGGTGATTCCTCCTAAGTTCACCTTGACGATTACATCGAGTGGGCATCCGTCGAGGGTGATTCCTCAGATTCTCCCTTGGTGTTATGGACACACGGTTAATGTGACTTGACCCCTGAACCTTGTTAGAAATGTGTCGGCCCCGAGGGGGACCCGAGGGAGTTACTTTTACTGCAGGACTGGAGGGACAGACGGTACTGCCCAGTAGAGGTGGACCTGAGTTCCCGACAGTCTTTTGCAAGACGGGTTGACCTGGACGGTGCCCGAGTGATGAATACGAGGCATGGCTGGGCATTCTTAGCCCTTACCGCAAGTCCTTGAGACGGGGCGACAGGGTCACATCGATCGTGAGTCTCTGCTCATTACCACACACCCCCAATACACTAACTATTTGGATATTTGATCCGAGTGGGCCTCTGCCCCGATAGCACTAACCATCACGCGGGAATAAGTTATGGGCACTCTGCGTCGTACGTTTCTTTCGAAAGCTCTGTCAAACGTCCAGCTCAGCATCGCGGCCGGGACGGACCGGCGCCACCCAGGAGAGAGGTGGTGCCTGGCTTCACCCTGCTCGCAAAGACCCGGAGTGCACAGGGCGATGGCCCAAGACCCCTGAGCACTTAGGATATAGACCAACGGGGACCTCTCTGCTGAGCCTAGGTAGGACTACGGCGTGTCATTTGGCCGAGGCCGGGCATGACCCCGTAAAGTGTGTACGGCCGGAGTTAAGCGAGCGTGGTGGGTAAGTTGGTGCACCCCTGTAGGGAAGAACTAATCTATGCATAGCCGAATCCTCGGTAACAGACGCTCGGAGTTGTATCCCGATCGATACAACTAAAACTAGATACTTGAGATGAGAAATGGATAGTATGTGTCGTGGACTTAACACGGCAGATGCCCTGGCAAAAGGACTTAGGTGTGGAGCCATCACAGCTAGGTTAGCTTGAAGGGGTTAAAACGGGACAAAGGACACGGAGAATTTACCCAAGTTCAGCCCCTCTCAACGAGGTAAAAGCCTACTCCTGCTTTAAGTTGTATTGCTTGGGTTTCGATTACCAGGGAGCGAATACACTTGACCTAGTTCTCGATCGATTGTTACCTAAGTCAACCCGTCGCCGGGTCACCCCTTTGTATACACAGGCTCATGGGGGTCCGGAATACTGTCACCATCGGAACAGCCCCCAAGCCTGCCATCTTGCAATTGATACATCGAATAGGTCTCACCAGTTGAGGATTCACCATCGGAGTAAATTACCGTCTCTCCCCTGGACTCAGATCCTTCCTCAAGATCCATGCCATGGACGACACCAACAAAGGCGCTCTTCGCGGCGGTTTGAACCTTGGCGGGTCGTGCGCGCTGAGCCGTCTCGACGATGTCGGTGCAGGTGCCCGGCTCAGGCTCCGACTCACCGATCTTGCCAATGAAGACATGGATTCCGCCGAAGGGGACCGGTTACCCGTACTCGATTGAGCCGGCCTCAGCGCCCCAGCCTGCGTCGTCGATGTAGAGCTTGCCGCAACGACTCTTGGTCATCCGGCCCACAGCGTATCCCTTGATCCCTGCGAAGTTGCCCTTCAAGACCTCAAAACCACCGTGCGGTGGCCCCACGGTGGGCGCCAATTGTCGTGGACTTAACACAGCAGATGCCCTAGCAAAAGGACTTAGGTGTGGAGCCATCGCAGCTAGGTTAGCTTGAAGGGGTTAAAACGGGACAAAGGACACGGAGAATTTACCCAGGTTCGGCCCCTCTCAACGAGGTAAAAGCCTACTCCTGCTTTAGGTTGTATTGCTTGGGTTTTGATTACCAGGGAGCGAATACGCTTGACCTAGTTCTCGATCGATTGTTACCTGAGTCAACCCACCGGCGGGTCATCCCTTTATATACACAGGTCGATGCCCGGTGGCTTACAGAGTCCCGGCCGGCCCATACACTACGTATCCAGCTCGGTAACCAACTAAACTTGCCCTACAATATAAGTTAAACATATGGCGGTTCATACCCATGGGCCTCAAGTCGCCCCCGGGTCTTGGGCCTTCAATAAGCTTGCTCTATGGACCGCCATCTTCACATCTTCCTGGGCTTCCTCATCATGAGCTGCTAGTGGCATGACCCGGCCCCTCCTGGCGGGTCATACCCAATAGTTATATCCCCAACATTAGGCCCCAGTTTGATTTGAACTTGTTCAATCTTCAGTGGTTGACTTAACAAATCTTGCATCGTCAACTTTTATGAACTTGCTATAACCCACCATGACGTCAGCTCACAGAATCGTGTTAACCCGCCATGATGTCATCTCGCATTAATTTCGCACGAAGCCCAGAACATCTCAATATATATTTTATCTTTTAATTGACCTCCTGAAAATCGAGGCGTCCGCATAGCCACATAATGATTTTTTTGACCTCCTCGATTCCCGCGCATGCCTTTTATCCATCTCCTTATAAATAGGGACAGGGGTCCTTTTCATTTTTCCCTTGACTCCTTGTCTTCGTCTTCCTCCTTGGAACGCCCACGCGCGCCCGAGCTCCGCCGTCGTCGACCTCGTCAACTGCCTCAACTCCGGCCGCTGCATCAACCTGAACGAACCAGAGCACCGCGACGCACCACCGATGTCCAGCAGCATCAGTAAGCACTTCTTTTTCCTCATAGCAGATCTCCATTAGGGTTAGCCCCAGTTCATCAGGGTTCCTCTCTGTTCTTCTTTGTTCTTCTCTAGATCGCATAGCTGAATTTGAAGATGACATTGAAAACGCGCAGTAGCAGCGTAGCATCCCTTTTTCAATTGCAATAGGCACTTTTCTGTATAAGATCCATCCGAACACATGAGTTCTTCCACTGCCTTCACTTTGGGCCTAAAATTTATTTTATTTTCTGAACTGTTATAGATCCAAAATCATAGCGTCGATCTATGGAATCTGTTTGTCCATCACTTAGCAAATCCTCACTTATAGATCTGAAATATGGCAACTGTTTGGGCGGCTAAATTGACAAACCGTAACCCGCCATGTACCATTAGTCCCCTTTTAAGCCGCCAATATGTGTATTATCTTTCGGCTTAGCACGTTGGCTTTTTATAGCACTTACCTTTGAATCAATAGCCTGCTTAAAAGCATAATCTTAAATCGGCAATATTTTCTTCGTAGACCTTCCTCCTCAAAAATGACCAAGACTGTCACCTCATGTAATTGGGTCGCCTCCCGGGTTATCGAGCAAGCACTACTTGAACATGTTCAAGTGGGCGTTTTAGCCGCCAAGAATGTCATTCATTGGAGAGCCCCAGGAGCAGAAACTGTCCCCGAACCCAAGGAGGGCGAAGTTGTCGTCTTCACTGATCACATGCTTCGGGGGTTCACTCCGCCCGGTTCAAATTTTTTCCGTGATGTACTGCACTTCTTCCAACTCCATCCTCAAGATATCGGACCCAACTCTGTCACAAATATCTGCAATTTTTGAGAGTTTTGCGAAGTATACCTTCAGCAGGAACCCACGGTAGAACTATTCAGAGAGTTCTACTATTTAAACCGCCAAACTGAATTCACGGATGGGCCCAGCCTAGAATTAGGTGGTATTTCAATTCAGAGGCGGAAAGGCGCCACCTTCCCAGCCGCCAAACTGTCCAGCCACCCCAAGGACTGGAACCAAACTTGGTTTTACTATCAAGACACCTCTCCAGAAGGGAAAAATCCTCTGCCGGGTTATCGTGAGAGCCGGCTTAGCAATAGGCACCCTCTCCCGGATCGAATCAGCATAGCAGAGCGGGCCAAATATATGCCCGTCTTTTCGAAGATTAGAGCCTTAATGGCCAATGGTTTGACCGGAATCGACCTGGTTCGATGCTGGGTCGCCTGGAGAATTATGCCCTTAAGCCACCGCTCCAGCTTGATGTGCGAATACACCTGTGACTTAAAAGATCAGCAACGCCACTACCAGATACAACTGACTGATGATGACATCAATGAGATGACCAAGTCTCTGCTGAATGAGAGTTTGGAAGCTTGCAGCAAAACTGGACTGAATCCCTTCTGCACTCTTAACAAGCCGCCAGCTGTAAGCTTTAAATAATTTATGTTTAATCATTTCTTCATTTAAACTGTCATCTTATACCCATTTGATTTTTGCAGGCCGATTCTCCTTTTTGGAATAGGAAGCTGCAGGATAAGCCGGCCAAGAAGACCCGGACAAAAAATAAGGCTCAGAAAAAGCCTGCCAAGAAGAAGGCCACCCCTCCGTGTTATTAAACTTGGATGATGATGAGTCGGAGGTAGAACTTGATTCCCTTGGCTCATTTTTTGTACATCTTATTGACAATGATCATTATTAGGACAACGCGGAAGGCAGCCACGCAGACGGTGAAGAGGTAACTATCCTTTCCTCCGACTCAGAACCTCTGCCAAGACAGAAAATTCGTCAAGCAAGCCGGAAAGTAAGTTTTTCTCACCCTTTAGCTTACTTGGATCCCAACTTTATTTTGAAGAAACAACAACATGAAGCTCGCCGCACAACCCGGAACAGCGACGGTGGGATTCTTTCTTTCGGCTTACCCAACACGCCGGTCCCTCGCAAGCGCCGTCCAGAGGTTTCACAAATTTCCGACTTAGCATATCCAAAAGCGGGCCTTATTCGACAACCCCTTAACCTGTCTGACTCAAATTATCAGGGAACTTCTTATTCCTCCTCCGGTGATTCAACTGGAACTCAAGTTCCCCTGTTCAAAACTGTTCCTGGGTAATAAACACTTAAGCCTGTTTGCCTTAATACCTTACTCCATTAATACACTAATCTCATCATGAGTTGTTATTTTCAGTGCCATGGCCAAGCCCAGCAAGAAACTTAAGGTTAACAAGCCGGCTGAAGATCCCAAGGTTGCTGACCCGGAGAAGCAGACCGTGTCTGAATCCATGCATCAAACTTCAAAAGCGGCTATGGATGACCCGCCACCAGAAGAGCCCCTGTCACCATGGATACCATGGATGTTGATCCAGAAAATGCTAAGCCGCCCAGCCACGCTCAGCCGGCTCAAGAAGCCGAAGATATCATAGTTACTGGGACGGCTTACACAGCACCAGGTAACCACACCATCTTGTCCAAGCACAGCGCAAAAGAAGAATTCTCAGCTGCTGACAAAGGCAAGTGGAAACTGGATCTGGAAGACTATGCTTAATTCAATGCCCAGGAGCTTCACGCGGGTTACCTGAACCACCTCCACAAGCCATGACTTTGAAGCCGGCTTGGTTAATCTTATGAAGGATCATTTTGAGGTAAGTAAATTTTTTGTCTTTTGCACCTGTAGCCCCCAAGGGCCGGCTTAATTAGCATGGCTAAGCCGGAACTTTATCACCATAATTAGGAACAAAAAATCCAAACATATAGCCCCCATGAGCCGGCCATAGTCATAGGACTTGAAACGGGTCATCATAAAATGGTCTTCAAAAAAGAGCAATGTGCATTAGCCCCCAAGTGCCAAGTAAAATACTGGTATTGTGCTTGGGACTTCAAAAAATGATCATAATGCTTCCTATGGTGTTCATGTTGCAGGCTGAATTAAACATGAAGGAATCCCAAGTCAATGATCTGAGGGCCAACATTCAAACCCAACAATCTGAGACATCAAAAGCCAAATCAGAGATGAAGACTGCTTTGGAAAACATCGAAAAGCTTAAACAAGACTTCAGTGCTGATAAAACTGGCTGGGAGACCGAGAGGGCAGCTCTTTTGAAAAGAGCAGAAGACGCCCAGGCTGCCCTTAAGCCGGTAACTGATGAGTTGTCCGATTTAAAATATCAAATCAACAGCATGACAGCGGCCATCTTTGGTAAGTAATAGTATACTTCAATATTTCTTCATCAATGTTGAACAACCATTGAGCCGGCTCATAAATATACTTGCCAATATAAGTTCTAGAAGCTCCAAGCTGGGTGATGATATGCGCATAAGGCTGAAAGCCGTATACATCCTTGTAGAGCAGCTGTACACTGGCACCCAACGAGCGATTTATGCTGCCTTGCATAAGAAGGAACCACCTTCCCTTATCAAGGAAGTGTTGGGGAGGCTATCTGTGCTACCACAAAGGATGGAAGAATTAAAGCGATTAGTCGCCAGAGCCGGTGCTATCACTACCTTGAGCCGGGCAAATGCATGGCAGTCTGAACTTCATCCGGAAGAGATATCAGCCGACTGTCCCAGTGTTAAAGAAGATGGGTCCCCTTTCAACACTGATGACTTCACTGAAATAGTAAGAGTGATGCGTCCCTGGGTAAGCAAACTAGCTGATGAAACGGACCTCTCCAAGTACCACCCGGTTTATGATGCTGACAACTCAAAGGCGAAGGCGTCGGTTCACCAGGCTGTGGATCTTATCCCGCCTACATGTAAGCACACCTTTGCTCCTGACATTGATCCATCAAGTCTTATAGATGACGAGGCTGTGTTTAGAGCTTTGACCGACATCAACTGGGCTACACCTGACTTCAAGCCAATGGGTAACCAAAAAGAAGAAGAGCCGATGCAAGATGACTCGGAAGTGTCAACACGTGAAGGCCAAGACAACTGATCCAGGGGCCGGCTTACCATTCACAGCATTAGACGTTGTGTGTAAAAAACACTTATTCTTTTGGGCTCGGGGAGCCATGTAATAGGCTAGATGAAAAACCATGGTCTGCCACGCCATCGTGCATGTTTATTTGCATAACACGTTTGAGCCGCCAATATGATGTTGAAGATCTGCTACTTATGCTTATAATATCATCAATCATGTCAACCATATTTATCATATTCCCTGCACACAAGCAGATAACAAGTGCCCTGGTGGTTTACTCCAGGGCGGGTCATAATACCCCATATAAAATCCACTAGTGACTGTATAGTCCATAACCAGGGCAAGTTTATCAAAAACCTCATATAGTCATAACAAGTAAATATCATACCTGTGATATTTGTTCATACTGCCGGCTTACCATGCCATATGCAGCGAGGATAACATCCCAAAGACTTAGAGCGCATAACTCCAAGCGCATTATCAAAGCACACTGGCGACTTATGGTCCAAAGCTAGGCCGGGTTATCAAAACTCCAGATAGATTCAAATATGAATCATAAGGATCAAGGTAACATGGCCCAAATCAATTTTAAACCATATATCAATATGGTACAGAAGATGAACCTCAAAAAGTGTTCAAAGCAAATACAAATCAGAAAAATCAAGGCCTTCATAGGCTGCCAAGCCTCAATATCAAGTGATGTTCAACGGGCCACACAGCCACTGAGTTAATCCTTAATTCAAACCTATAAGCCGGGCCTCACATGACCAATCGCCGTTTTAACTTTGACAAGTTCAGGGTCTTTATAAGATTGACTGTCAAGAGAACGACGAGTCATTCCAAGATTACCTGGTCGGAGTGGCAAGCATACAAAGGCAAGATAACCCAGATTTTAGGTGAATACACCTGGCGTCCAAGCAAATTAAAAGGGTAAACAAAACTCTATTTCATTAAACAAGAAGCCCCCAAGTAATTTTTCAATCCAGGCGTTCAAGCCAGATCAATAGGGTAGTCATAGCTATGCTCAATGAGCAGGAAGCCCCCAAGTAATTTGCAATCAAGGCATACAAGCCGGATCAAGAGGGTAGTCATAGCTATGCTCAATGAGCAGGAAGCCCCCAAGTGACCTTATGAATTGACAATAAAGACTCAGATTCTCAGAAATGAAACGACAGAGGCCCTGAATTATCAGGGATGCTGGCTTTATTATACTAATCATAATATATACATTGGTAGAAATATGTACATCACAAGAGCCAGTGGATCAGGTGTAATAAGGCCGAAGATGAGCAATGTTCCACGGCCGGCGGATCTCCTCCTTAGACTTGCGTGAGTCTTTGTGCTCTCAAACATCAATGAGGTAGTATGACCCATTGTTCAGATTTTTGCTGACCACAAAGGGCCCTTCCCAAGGTGGGGACAACTTGTGCTTGTCAGTTTGATCCTGGATGATCCGGAGCACCAAATCCCCTTCTTGAAAGGTCCGGGTTTTAACCCGGCGGCTATGATAACGACGCAAATCTTGCTGGTAAATCGCCGAGCGAGCCGCCGCAAGGTCACGCTCCTCATCCAAAAGGTCAAGAGCATCCTGACGTGCCTTTTTGTTATCAGCTTCAACATAAGCCGCCACACGGGGCGAGTCGTGACGGATGTCATCTGAGGGCAGCTCCTCCACCCAACAACCCGGCGTCCTTTGCAAAGGGACCATAAGCCGGGGTTTTAAACCTCTCAAGATTTCTTGATTGGCTCTTTCAGCTTGACCATTGGACTGAGGGTGGGCCACAGATGACACATCAAGACGAATATGTTGACGTTGACAAAATTCTTTCATAGCCCCTTTAGACAGATTAGTGCCATTATCAGTGATGATGCTGTGAGGGTAGCCAAAGCAGAAAATCACCTTTTTGATGAATTGAACCGCCGTTGCCGCGTCACACTTGCTGACCGGCTCTGCCTCAACCCACTTTATAAACTTGTCAACCGCCACCAAGAGGTGAGTCCTTTTCTCTTTGGATCTTTTAAAAGGTCCAACCATATCCAGCCCCCAGACTGTAAACGGCCAAGTAATTGGAATCATCCTTAATTCTTAAGCCGGCACATGAGCTCGTCTTCAAAATTTCTGACAACCATCACACTTGCTGACCAAATCCTCTGCATCAGCATGAGCCGTCAGCCAATAGAACCGACGATGAAAAGCCTTAGCCACGAGAGACCTAGAGCCAGCATGATGACCACAATCTCCTTCATGAATCTCTCATAGAATCTCACGGCCTTCCTTAGGAGAAACACAATGTTGAAACGCCCCTGTGACACTGCATCGGTGCAACTCTCCATTGACAATAGTCATTGACTTAGACCATCGGGTTATCTGCCTGGCCAAACGGGTCATATAAGCCAAATATGGAACTGTCCAATCGGGAATAGCATGAAGAGCCGCCACCAAGTGTGCCTCCGGGTCAGGAACAGCAAGATCTTCCTCCGTAGGCAATTTAACTGAAGGATTATGCAACACATCGAGGAAAACATTAGGTGGTACCGGCTTACGCTGGGATCCCAGCCGGCTTAAAGCATCCGCCACCTCATTTTTCCTGCGATCAACATGTTCCACTTGATAGCCCTTGAAATGACCAGCAATAACATTAACCTCTCGGCGATAAGCTGCCATGAGTGGATCCTTGGAATCCCAAGTTCCTGAAACCTGCTGAGCCACCAAATCTGAGTCGCCAAAGCATCTCACCCGGCTTAGATTCATCTCTTTAGCCATCTGAAGACCATGGAGCAAGGCTTCATACTCAGCTGCATTGTTAGTACAAGGGAACATCAACCTTAAGACATAACAAAATTTATCAGCTCGTGGGGAAATCAGAATAACTCCAGCCCCCGAGCCTTCTAACTGCCTGGATCCGTCAAAATGAATGGTCCAGTATGTGTTATCAGGCTTCTCCTCAGGCATCTGCAGCTCTGTCCAATCATTAATAAAATCCACGAGTGCTTGAGACTTGATAGCTGTCCGAGGCATGTATTTCAGACCATGGGGTCCAAGCTCAATGGCCCATTTAGCCACCTGGCCTGTGGCTTCTCTGTTTTGAATAATATCCCCTAAAGGGGCAGAACTGACCACAGTGATGGGATGACCAAGGAAATATTGCTTTATCTTACGGCTAGCCATGAACACGCCATAAACCAGCTTCTGCCAATGTGGGTATCTCTGCTTGGATTCGATGAGTACCTCACTGACATAATAAACCGGCCGCTGAACCGGATGCTCCTTGCCTGATTCCTTTCTTTCCACAACAATTGCCACACTAACAGCTCTACTGTTAGCAGCCACATATAACAGTAAGGGCTCCTTATCAATAGGAGCTGCAAGGATCGGCAGCTCAGCCAACTGCTTTTTAATGCCTCAAACGCCTGATCGGCAGCATCACTCCAGACAAAGCGATCTGTCTTCATCATCATCTGATACAGAGGGATGGCCTTTTCACCCAACCGGCTTATAAATCGGCTTAAGGCCACAATACGACCCGCCAAACGCTGAACATCATTAATACACGCCGGCTTAGCCAAAGAAGTGATAGCCTTGATTTTCTCCGGTTAGCTTCAATGCCTCTTTCAGAAACCAAAAAACCCAGAAGCTTGCCTGCTGGTACACCAAATACACACTTGGCCGGGTTAAGCATCATCTTGTAGACCCAGAGATTGTCAAAGGTTTCTTTTAAGTCATCTATCAAGGTTTTCTTCTTCCTGGATTTCACAACAATGTCATCCACATAGGCATGAACATTGCGTCCAATCTGGTCGCAATGCAATTCTGAACACACCGCTGGTAAGTCGCCTGGGCACTCTTGAGCCCAAAAGGCATAGACACATAGCAGAAGGCTCCAAAGGGAGTGATGAATGATGTCTTCTCCTGGTCCTTAACCGCCATCTTGATCCGATGATAACCAGAGTAAGCATCCAAAAAACTCAAACGCTCACAACCCGCCGTAGCATCTACGATCTGATCAATACGAGGGAGAGCAAAAGGATCAGCCGGACAGGCCTTGTTAAGGTCTGTGTAATCCACACACATACGCTAGGTACCGTTCTTTTTAAGTACCAGCACCGGGTTAGCCAACCACTCGGGATGAAACACTTCAATGATAAACCTAGCCGCTAAGAGCCGGGCCACTTCCTCACCAATGGCCTTGCGCCTTTCTTCATTAAAACGACGAAGGAATTGCTTGACCGGTTTAAACTTGGGATCAACGTTAAGAGTATGCTCAGTGAGTTCCCTCGGTACACCTGGCATGTCTGAAGGCTTCCATGCAAAGATGTCCCGGTTCTCACGGATGAACTCGATGAGCGCGCTTTCCTATTTCGGATCCATATTAGCACTGATACTGAACTGCTTGGATGAGTCGCCGGGAACAAAGTAGACCATCTTAGTGTCATCTGCCGACTTAAATTTCAACAAGGGGTCATGCCCTGTGGTTGGCTTTTTCAAAGGTGTCACATCTGCCGGATCAACATTATTCTTGTAGAATTTCAACTCCTCTGTTGCACAAACCGACTCAGCATAAGCAGCATCGCCCTCTTCGCACTCCAAAGCTATCTTCCTGTTGCCATGTACTGTGATAGTACCCTTACGACCCGGCATCTTAAGCTGTAGATAAACATAACATGGTCGTGCCATGAACTTAGCATAAGCCGACCGTCCAAACAGGGTGTGGTAAGGGCTCTTGATCTTGACTACTTCAAACGTCAATGTCTCAGCTCTATAATCATGATCATCACCAAAGGCCACTTCCAAGGCTATCTTACCCACCGGGTACGCCGACTTACCAGGCACTACCCCATGAAAAACAGTAGAGGATGGCTTAAGATCTTTGTCAGTCAAATTTATACGGCGGAAAGTATCATAATAAAGGATATTGATTTTGCTGCCCCCATCCATGAGCACCTTGGTAAATTTGTACCCTCCAACTTGAGGAGCCACCACCAAAGCCAATTGACCCGGATTATCCACCTGGGGCTGGTGATCCTCACGGCTCCACACAATAGGGTGTTCAGACCATCGCAGGTACCGAGGGACAGCCGGCTCAACTGCGTTTACTGCCCGTTTATGAATCTTCTGATCATGTTTGCATAGGCTTGTGGTAAACACGTGATATTGACCGCCATTCAGCTGCTTTGGATTACTCTGATAACCGGACTGCTGTTGCTGCTTTCCTTGACCCGATTGCTGATTAGAACCACCTTGATTGCCTTGGCCCTGAAAACCAGAACTTGAGCCGCCACCTCCAAAACCAGGTTCGTGAGAGCCGGAACCTGAGCCGCCATGCGGGCCATGATTATTCTGGAAAAAATTGGAATTTCTGTACTCCCGCATTATGAAGCAATCCTTCCACAAGTGATTAGCCGGCTTCTCCTGCGTACCATGCTTTGGGCAAGGCTGATTCATTATCGCCTCAAGGTTGAATTTTGGCCCGCCAAACCGAGGTACTGATGACTTCCTCTTACGACGCTGATTGTTATTCTGGGTATTGGTGTTAGCCACAAAGTCTAAACCGCCATCGGCCTTGCGCTTACCATTATAACCTTGACCCGCCGGGTTGTGCTGCTGCCCCTTGGCATTACCGTTCTTCTTCCACTTCCCAACTTTCTCCTCATCGGACTCAGGGTCCTTAGTGCTATCAGAATCAGCATATTTGACGAGAGCCGCCATGAGCTCCCCCATATCATTGCAATGGCGCTTAAGCCGTCCCAACTTCTGTTTAAGGGGAAGGAACCGGCAATTCTTTTCTAACATAAGGACGGCTGAACCGGCATTGATACTGTCCGGCGAATGGATGACGGTCGAGATCCGTCGCACCCAATTGGTTGTTGACTCGCCCTCACCCTGGACACAAGAATCTAGATCAATAATTGACATAGGCTGCTTGCACGTGTCTTTGAAATTTTGGATAAAGCGCGTCTTCAACTCGGCCCATGACCTAACGGAATTAGGGGGCAGCCCTTTCAGCCAAGTACGTGCTGGCCCATCCAACATCATGGTGAAGTATTTAGCACATGCAGCATCACTAACATCCAACATCTCCATGGCCATCTCATAGCTCTCAATCCAGGCCTCTGGGGGCTGATCCGCAGTGTAATTAGGCACCTTGCGGGGGCCCTTGAAATCCTTAGGCAAGCGCTCGTTACGTAGAGAAGGCACTAAACATGGCACACCAAGGGTTCTAGAGGTCACTCCTGCCTCTACTCCTGCCTCTAGCATCATCATCACCGTCACCACGCCGTCGTGCTGACGAAACTCTCCTGTGAAGCTTTGCTGGATCGGAGCTCGCGGGACGTCATCGAGTTGAACGTGTGCTGAACTCGGAGGTGCCGTGCGTTCGGTACTTGGATCGGTCGGATCATGAAGACGTACGACTACATCAACCGCGTTGTGCTAACGCTTCCGCTTTCGGTCTACGAGGGTACGTGGACACACTCTCCCCTCTCGTTGCTATGCATCACCATGATCCTGTGTGTGCGTAGGAATTTTTTTGAAATTACTACATTCCCCAACAATATCCCCAACAGTATGGCTCTGGGATTGCTTTCTCACAGGGAGTCGAGGAAGGATCTCTGGGTGAGGTTGAAAACACCACTACTACTTTATACTGTGCTAATCTACACTCTTCTAATTCTGCAAGACCGCTGAAGATGCTAGTCTTCGCCAGGACTAGGCCTTCTCTCTATTCTGGCATTTCTGCAGCCCAGTCCACATATACAGCCTCCCTTTGATAATGTTGCATATGTAGTGTAGATCCTTGCTTGCTGAGTACTTCGGATGAGTACTCACGGTTGCTTTGCTTTCTTTTCTCCCCATATCATTTTGATGCAACCAGATGACGGAGCCACTGAGATAGCTACCCCCGCCGACGATCACTACTACTACCCCGAGGGTGGATACTACTACGAGTTGGCTGACGAACAGGAGTAGGATCGGAGGGTCCCAGGCAGGAGGCCTGCGCCTTTTCGATCGTAGAGTTTTCTTTTGCCCCGCCTTCTTAAAGGCTTATCTCTGTGTTTTCTTTTATATCTGTACTCAGATATCTGATGCTTCCGCTATCGCTTGTAAGCGAGCTTATGTATTCGAGCCCTCGAGGCCGCTGGCTTGTAATATAAAGCTTGTATGACTTTATTTATGTTTTAGAGTTGTGTTGTGATATCTTCAAGTGAGTCCTTAGGCTTTATCGTGTGCATTTGCGTGTATGATTAGCGCACGATTAAGCCGGGGGCGTCACACAGAGGCACATGAGGATGTTGATTAGTAAGTATTCCAACCATGGTTTGGACATGCATTTTGTAGTAGTGAAAGAACGGTGTTATGCATTCTTTAGGATTTTTTTTTATGTTTTTAGCTTTCAAGGTTTTTTTTTATTTTTAGAATCAGCTTTCAAGGGTTAGCAAGGACACAATCATTGAGATATTTTAAGCCTTTTGTTTTTAGTTTTTCTAAGTAAATTGTTTCTGTTTGTAGGTATGACAATGCCATCAAAATATGTTATTTCCCTTAAAACACGTAGATAATTAAAGATGACTAATTAGCATATCAATGTTGTTCAAATATGGGGTTCCAATATACTTAGGCATAAATTAATGCTAGTTAATGGTTCCAACTTATTCTAAGTTTTATGGAATTTGTGTTTTCTTAATTTTCTTTCCAATTTATTGGCAGGAAATGAATTTTATGCAATTTTTATACTTTTTAATGGTTTCAAATTGTTGTTCTTCTACTTGATTCGGATAATACCTCAACATTATTTTGGATTCCAACTACGGAAACCTATACTTTAGATTATAATTATACATTTGAGATAAACACTACGCATGATGGGATATCTCTCTATGTCTGGTCCATATTTATTGCATTAACATTATACTCCACATTGCAGTCTACAATACTCTACATGTAGACCTATATTTGAGGCTAGAGACTGCCTGTAGTCACAATCATCTTCCACATACTTCGAAAAGGATATCAACATATCATAAGTACCAACCATGGGCAAGAACCATCTCCTCCTCATCCTCCTTGTGGCTGCCTCTGTTGTGGCCTCTTCAGCCACCGCCACCTCGAGCACCTCCCCCTCTTCAAGAGCATACGAGCTGCTGGAGAAGTCCGGCTTCCCACGGGGAATCCTCCCGGAGGGTGTTCAAGACTATGCCCTCCACCCAGACGGATCCTTTGAGGTCTCCCTCCCCGGCGGCTGTGAGATCAACGTCGGGGGATTCACTCTCCGGTACGAAGGAAACGTGCATGGCAACATCCAGTTCATGTTGATTAACGCGCTGACAGGGGTGAGCGTCAAGGTTGCATTCCAATGGGTTAGCATCAATGCAGTTGAACGACATGGTGACCAGCTCATCTTCAATGCAGCTGTGATATCAAAATCGTTTCTTGTTAACAACTTCTCCATGAGCCCGTGCTGCAACCGAATCCCCGGAATTGCAAAGTAGATTAATGGGTTAGCAACAAAACAATTGCTTCTTGATTTTGTTAGATCAACAGGCTCAATTGTTACTTGATTCTTGTGGGTTTGTCTATTGTGACTTGTTATGTGTATTTTGCTTCAAAATTATTATCAATAAAATCACAAATCTTACAAAAGGAGTCCCTTTCTATGAAATATTAGGCATAGTTTATGTTACTCCTGAAAAAGGGGTAGCAAATCATGTTCCGGCCCTTCACAAAGAAATCACTGAACCATGGAAATGTATACAATATTTCCCTAAAGGCATCTCCAACATGGACCCTTAAAATGGACACACTACCCGTCCGCGGACCACGTCCGAAAGCCTTTGTGGACACGATACAGGAGCCAACCATCCAACCCTACACCTCAAATGCCCGTCTTTATTAACATAAAAAAGTTAGCATTAACCTTCTGCTAAACAACCTAGCCTAGCCTTCCGCCAAATAGTTGATCATGCACAACAACCTTCTGCCAAATAGTTGTTCATGCACAAGGCCTTCCGCCACTTCTCATGCACCTTACGCCATGCTCATGCTCATGCATCCGCATGCACATGCACATGGATTCTCATGCACAGCCTTCCGCCATGTCTTTTAATCCTGCAAAATCACCTTCGCCAAACAAAGCAACATGAAACAACAGCCTTCTGCCAAATCCTGTAAAAAATGAAACAACATGCATGAAAAATTATGGCTTTTGATTGGCCAAACGGATGTCCGAACACTTGCAGGTTTGCTTCCGGTTTGCGGAATTTCGGACAAGGGGACGCGTCCATGGACATATACAGATCCGCGTTGGATGAAAAATGCGTCCGGATACTTCGGTCCAGACCAGGGGCGGGGGCAGGCCCAGGACAAAAATGACCCGGTGTCCACATGTACATCATTTATGCAAAGAAACAGACAAATGCTATACCAAGAAATGACACACTTAGCAAATTAAAATGTCTGGCGATAAAAATGCTTACCAAAATAAAACCTTCCAGTGGAAATACTAGTCGATTTTATAAAGTTTAAAAATAATAATGCGTAAATACTCCAAACTAGGAAGAGAAAGACGATAAACAAACCTGAAAAGTCACTTCCAAAGTTGGAAGATCACAATAATTCAATTCTCAAACAAATGTGTATCACCATAAAATACTAAAAAAAATCAAATAAACGTGAATAAGTCTCAAATTTTGTAAAAACACAATAATCCAATATGCAATTGTGATATCTTTAAGATTTAAAACCCCAGCCATATTTTTTGTCTCTTGGGAAGCAAATTATCGAGAAAAAGAGACACACACTTGAAAGAGCTTGAGGGTTTGTCTTGCCGTACTTTTTTCACTCCGGGATCTAGGTGAGTGGGTGATATGTCTCAAACGTATCTTTAATTTTGGTTATTTCATATTATTATAATATCATTTTTGAATACTTTTTATAGCAATTTTATTATTTTTTCTGGACTAACTTATTAATTCACTGTCCAGTGTCAGTTGTTATTTTCTGCATGTTTTTTACTTTTTAGAAAATCCATATCTACGGAGGTCAAAAAACCCTGGGGATTTAATATGATTTTTTTCTAAGACACCAGGATTCTAGAAAGTGCCAGGACCTACCGGGGGGCACGAGTCCTAGTGGCGCGAACAGGGGCCCACCCGCGTGGGCCCCTCTCGTCACCGCCTTACGCCCATTCTTTCGCCTATAAATCTCGTAAATCGAGAAACCCTCGGTACTATTTTTCTCTGATTTTTTGCGCCTCCGCACGTTCATGTTCCGAGCAGATCCAATCTAGAGCCCTGGTTCGGCTGCCAGAGGGGGGAATCCAAAACCGGAGCCATCTTCATCAACATTCCTGCCACCATGGACATGTGTGAGTAGTTTCCTTAGGACCTTAGGGTCCATAGCGGTAGTTAGATGGCACCATCTCTCCCCTGTGATTCAATACAAAGTTTTTGTGAGCTGCCTCACTTGATCGGGATCCATATGATGTAATCAGAGGTTGAGTTTGTTAGGATGAGATGAATTGTCACTTTATGATCAAAGTATTCATTGAACTATATTCAATCTCTTGAAGTTTCTTTGTTGTATAATTAAGCAGCTATGTATGCTTTCCGATCAATTTGTTGTCTCTGGCCAAGATTGATAGGTAGTTCTTCAGATGACATGGTGCACAGTAGTGGGTTCAATCTTGCAGTAAATTTGATCCCAGTGGCAATAATGGATTGAACACGTATTGTATTGTTGCCACTAAGTATAAATCAATGATTTATTTATCACACTTAGATGACAATTTTATTGTCTACATTATGTCATCATGCTTATTGCAATGGTCTGTTTGAACTTAATACTTCGAGATGCATGCTGGATAGCGGTCTTGTGGTGGAGTATAGTTGTAGATGCAGTTGGATAATGGTCTACATATCACGGACGTAATGCCTATACAAGATTATGCTATGAATGATCATTGTCATAAATATAAATATTGCAATTTGATCATTGACCAAGTGTAATTTGCACCACACCACACTTATCGGCTTGGACATGCCACTCGTAAACCTATGGCCCGGGGGTCTATTTTCCATTATTGAAAACATCAAGAAAAATATTTTCCTTTTTTGTACCATTTATTTATTTTATCTATCTATCAGTTGCTACCATGTTGTGCAATTTACCCTTGTAATGAGCAGGACAATAAACTTGACAACCTTCTTGAAACGTTGGGGGCAATGGTGTTTTGTGTTTTATGCACATTTACACATGACTTTACTCCCTCTAGTTCGATAAACCTTAGTTCTCAGATCGAGAGAAATACTTATTGCTAGGTTACTTCTCTCTTACACTTACGGGTTACTCAACCACTCTTACAAGAGAGCAAGTAGTGGAGTAATGCAATAGCCGCACGCCGTGATGCTTTGATGGAGAGTAGCGAGGTGGGCAACAAGGAGACGTCGACGACCTTGTGAGGAATCAACTAGGAGGCGAGAGCCAGCAGGACTGGAGGAGAGGCCAATTCCTATTCGGCGCCCGCTACACATATAGGCAAAATGGCAAATGGCGCACACCCCTAGCATGTACACATGTTTCCTAAGTGGGCCAGCTCATCATGGTAGCAGTTTTACACAACAACTCTATTTCTTTCTATGTTTTTCCTCTGGGTGTTTCCACCGGTTATTGTTCGGGTTTCCTTCATTTTTGTTTTCTTTTTCGGCTCTCTTTTTAATTCTCGTTTAACATTTTTCTGAACTGATGATCGTTTTCACAATGAACTTTTTCACATGTGCGAACGTTTTTCCAAATTCATGAACTTTTTTCAAATCCGTGAGTTTTTCCCCAAATTTGTGTACTTTTTTCAAATGCATGATTTCAAATTGATGAACTTTTGTTCAAATCCATGAAATTTTCTTCTTTAATGAACTTTTTATAAAAAAATGTGAACTTTTTTCAAATCCGTGATTTTATTTTGCAAAATCATGGATTTTGTTTGCATAATCATGATTTTTCATACATGAACCTTTTCAAATATGTGAAATTTTTTCAATTTAGGAGCATTTTTTGAATTTGTGAACTTTTTTCAGGTTTTTTGAACTCTTTTAAAATTCATGAATCTTTTCAAATTTGTGAACTCTTTTCAAATTCGTGAACTATTTTTCAGATTCGCAAAGCTTTTTAAAAAAATGGGAAATTTTTCAAAGTAGTGAACTTTTTCAAATTCATGAACTCATGAAGCTTTTTTAAATCCGCAAAGTATTTTCAAATTCACAATTTTATTTAACACTAATGAATATTTTTCAATTTTGTAAAAAAAAATTCATATTTCTGAATTTTTGTGAACTAGTAAACAACCTGGTTAATGGTGAATGGCCATGGTCAACGGTCAATGGTGGTGAATGGCCATGGTCAACGCGAGTTGGATTGAGCGACCGAAGCGAGATAGAGTTCTGGATAGAGTTCTATCTTGCTAAAGTGAATGGTCCTGTGTTGTAGCTACTGGGCCGGCCCTTAGCGCTCATTTAAAAGAAAAGGAGAAGAAAATGGGAGAAACTAAGTTTCGATCCCGAGCCGCTTGGTTGACGGGCAACATTGCTAGCTACTAGGCCAACTTCTACTTCGTGTAAACTACTAGGGCACGACCTAGTTGAGGGTACAAGAGCCGGTTTGTGTTGGTTTTCCCGAGTTTTTCTATTTTTGTTTTATCTTCCTTCATTTCTTTCTTTGTTTTCACTGTTTTTTCTTTTATTTCTTTTTTATGCTTTATTCAGTTTTCTCTGGTTTTTTAGTTTTCTTTTTTTCCTTAGGTTTTTTATTTTGGTTTTTCATTGTTTCTTTCATTGTTTTTATCGGTTTCCGTACCTTTTTTTTGTCTTTCTTTGTTTCTTTTAGTTTTGATTCTACATTTTCTTATATGTCAAGAACATTTTTCTAGTACATCTTTAACACTTTTCCAATATAAATTTAACATTTTTATTACATCATCAACATTTTTCTATACATATTATTCTTTAACATTTTTCAAATCCTTGATTAAAATTTTCCAAATACAAGATTAACATTTCTTTAAAACATAAAAGTAAAGTAAAAAGATAACAGAAAATCTAAAAAAAGGAAAAAAAAAAACAAGGTTGTGGCATCCCGCGCGTTTGGCCGGCCCATCTCGCTCTCCACTTCAGCGAACGTTCCCTATGTCTCGCTAGGGGCGCTCGAAGCAGCGCTCCAAGCGCCGTATAGGAACGAATCGACTACACAAGCCAGATCAATCAATTTATACCTACTAATAAAGGAAAAAGTATTTCTACCCGTCCGTCATAATTTTTACAGAAAACCTCCTACAATTTTTGAAACCAACTCGTGGTCCTTTTCTAAGTGAGACTAAAAAACAGTTTGCTTTTTGGTAGAAAACGCCTTGATATTTCGGTTAATCAACTGGTAGTATTGTTTTAAATGATTCCATAACACTTTTTTGTTTTTCGCAGAATCCCCACCCCACCCCGATGTTTTGGTTAATACCCGTATTCCACCCAGAAAATATTGTTTTTTGCAGATTAATATGCATTTTAACATATTTTTCATAGATTTTAAACCATAACATCAATTTTGACATGTTATATATGGAAATTGATTAGAAAATGTGTATAATCTGAATATGAAGATGTTACATGTTAAACATTATTAAGATGTTATTTTGGGTGCAACCTTAATGAATAGTTCAAATGTTTTTTTAAAATTCATATCTTTTAAACCCTAACTCCAATTTTAATGTGTTATACACGAAAATTGATTAAAAAAATATGTAGAATCTGAATATGATGTTATTTTACCAGTTAAACATTTTTTAAATACTCTCTAGGGGGCAAATTTAATCAATAGTGCACGGTCATTCTTTCTTTCGTACCGCAGCAAATCTGGGTTGAAAATGAACATGTTTCTAAAACCAGATTGGAGACAAGAAAACCATCTATAATTAGTTTTACATATTTGAAATAACCCATTCCACATATTCAAGAAAATCATTTTCTTTCGTATGAATGAAATCAGCTTTTTTGAAAAGAGTGAAAAAAACACATGTTTCATAGTTTTATGATTTCACGCGTATAAGAAAACACTCAATTCAAAAAAAAAATATCAGTTACTTAAATGATTTCATTTATTTTAAAACACCGTTTCACTCATAAGAAAAAGATTTCCACTCCTTTAAAAACGATTTCACTCATTTCAAGCACCAATTTCACTCATTCAAAAAAAAAATTCACTCATTTTAAAACCTAGTTTCACTAATTCCAAAAAAATGATGTCACTCATTTCAATAACATATTTCACTAGAACATGTGTTGATTGTTGAAATTTAAAAAAATGAATTTCACACACTAAAATAGATTGAGTGAACACGTGGATTGAAAGATTGAAATTCAAACGTGTTTGTAAATTATCCAAGATTAATCTTGTTCTAAACGTCTTGACGTTAGGAGTTCAAATATATAAAATTCAAAACTGAATCATAGTTAAGAAGATAAGAATGGATTTTTTAGCACAATACAGATGCTCATACGTACGCACATACTCATCCCTATGAACACCTTTGAGAGACTGAACCGGCACATCATCTTGAGATTGATGAAGTCGCCACATATGCCTTCGTAGTCAACGGGAACGTCTCCTCCCATTAAACGCACATCATCGGAATGTCTGAAATTAATCCAGGAATAATGCGAGCAGCAGTTTTAAGTCTAGGACTTAAACTCTGGTGGGTTGAGGATATCATTGTCCTCCGAATCATCCGATCACAGGTTTGTTCGTAGAAGATATTAATGATTGAAATTGTCAAATAGCACATAATAAATTTGTTAGAACGTTGTTGCAAAGACCGAGCTCCATGGAGCTCACGCACGCACGCACGCACGCACGCACGCACGCACGCACGCACGCACGTTTGTTCGTAGAAGATATTAATGATTGAAATTGTCAAATAGCACATAATAAATTTGTTAGAACGGTGTTGCAAAGACCGAGCTCCATGGAGCTCTTTTAAAACACACACATTCTTCAAGTATGTATAAAATTTTACCGACTAATTTGATTATTTGCATGCTACACAAAAACTACAAATATCTGGCCCAAATATAACAAAGAAAATTCCATTTTAATATGTGTATTTGTCTTTTTTGTGTACGTCACATATGAATATATATGTTCATGAAATTTTGTACACGTATACTACAAATATATGTATACATGTATACTTTTTTTCAGATTTTTTGAAGGTGTAGAAAAAGTATTTTTGCTGGAAGAAAATAAAGAGCTCAATGGAACTCGGCCTCGGCAGGCACTTTTCGCATATTTGTTCTCTTCATGCCATGTACGTGACGGTACTACAAAAATGCCATGTACATTTTTTTTTAGACAAAAAAATGTTATGTACGTGACGTGAGAGAGATGGGAGAGAGGGCGCCAGGCATGCATTAGGCCCAATAAGTGATTGGACTTAAATCATATATGAGAAGGTGGTTTGTGAATACATAGATATTCAAACTGAAGTGGGCCTCTAGCTGCACGAATTTTAATGTGTGTCATGGATTTCTCCCCCCCCCCCCCCCTTCCCGCCCCCCAAAAAAAAGAAGAAGAAGAAGTCAATCAACAGCCTACCCACAGTACTAAACAATGTCGAATAGTGTTTCTGATGCTACAGTCAACGAACGGACAAACTGCCCTGGCCCTGGTAGCCTGGGGCCTGGCTACGCCACGGTGGCGCCATGGCCTGAAGCACCGGCCTCGTGGAGCCTAGTACTAACAATCTGTTTCTCAAAAAAAGTACTAACAATCTTTCTTGGGTTTGGTGGTTGCCAAGAGTAATTTATATATGCAATATATCTAAAAACTGAAATACTCCGTACTGTGGAAGAATTCACATCCTGGCACGATTCCTTTTATCCAAACATCAGGTTCCAGGCATGTGGCAATGAGACTCATTAATCAGAGCGACTCATGGGAAACCCAGCGCGCGAACATCGCGAGGCATCTCTCAGGTTCGAACTCTGGTGCAGTGTGTCCACCGTTCTATATTAAGAAAATGGGTTAGAAGAGAGGCATTAAAACAAACAAATAAAATAATATTTAGAAGTTCCAGAAAATTTTGAAATAATACGACATGTACATATAGGTATGATCTACATCATGGTAAATTTTCGTGAATATTCATTTGTGGGCTGCGAAAGTTTTTTTTGGCAATCTATAATAGTACAACTATTAAAGATGCACATATTGGTCTTTTACTTTTGTATCCCTCAACCTCAAATAAGCATATATATCTGTGAATTTTTACATGTACGAGAGGGAGTATATATATTGTGGAAAAACTTCTAGCATTTTTTGGAACTTTAAAATGTGTTCTCTGCCTTTTTATTTGTTAAAAGGGGTTCCAAGTGACACTGCTCGTCAGCTCTGGAATATACCATATTACCATTTACATGCTTATATAGTGCACAAGATGTGAGGCTTTTTGGCTCTCGGGCTCCATAGAGCCCGAAATTTTCAAAAAATCAAAAATCAACTTCAAGTTTTGAAAGTGCAACTAATACCTAGGAGGTTTTGGTAATTCATAACAACATATAGCTCATTGAACTAATATCCTTTCAAGTTGATTATTTCAGAAAGTTCAATGATTGGCATGGCATGGACTAGAGATGTGGACCCCTCAAAATGCTAAGGACAAATATTGGCAAAAGCTCAAGACTCTACATTTCTATTTTAGTGATCCAAGATCACATTGAGTCCATAGGAAAAGCCAATACTATTAAAAGGGGATGAGGTGTTGCTTAATGGTCTACTTGCTCAAAATGCTTAGTGATATGCTCCAAAGCCCTCAACCACTTTCTTAATTCCAAATATGTCCTAAATCTAAAGTCAAACTCGGCCCCACCGATTTGATTCATCCGGCGCCACCGAGTTCACTTGACATAGCCATAGCCAGAAACCCTAATCAGTTCGGTCTCACCGATAGGGATCTCGGTCTCACCGAGATGGGATTGCAAACTCTCTATTTCCCTTCGTAACGTTTCGGTCTCACCGAGATGAGCGATCGGTCCCACCGAGTTCGCAATGCAAACTCTCTGTTTTCCTTTCGTAATGTTTCGGTCTCACCGAGATGAGCGATTGATCCCACTGAGTTCGCCTGACCAACTCTCTGTTTGCTCATTGCTAAAATCGGTCTCACCGAGTTCATGCAATCGGTCACACCGAGATGAGGTTTTGCCTTAACCCTAGCGCATCAGTCCCATCGAGCTGATCATGTCGGTCCCACCGAAAAGCCTAACATTCACATTTTGAACTGGATCGGTCTCACCGAGTTCATATATTCGGTCTAACCGAGTTGGATCAAATGTGTGTAACGGTTAGATTTTGTGTGGAGACTATATATACCCCTCCACCCTCATCTCCATCAGTGAGAGAGCCATCAGAACGTGCCTACCCTTCCACTACTCATTTTCTGAGAGAGTACCACCTACTCATGTGTTGAGACCAAGACATTCCAATCCTACCACAAGAATCTTGATCTCTAGCCTTTCCCAAGTTGCTTTCCACTCATATCATCTTTCCACCATAGCCAAATCTGAGAGAGAGAGAGTTGAGTGTTGGGGAGACTATCATTTGAAGCACAAGAGCAAGGAGTTCATCATCAACACACCATCTATTACCTTTTGGAGAGTGGTGTCTCCTAGATTGGTTAGGTGTCACTTGGGAGCCTCCGTCAAGATTGTGGAGTTGAACCAAGGAGTTTGTAAGGGCAAGGAGATCGCCTACTTCGTAAAGATCTACCCAAGTGAGGCAAGTCCTTCGTGGGCGATGGCCATGGTGGGATAGACAAGGTTACTTCTTCGTGGACCCTTCGTGGGTGGAGCCCTTCATGGACTCGCGCAACCATTACCCTTCGTGGGTTTAAGTCTCCATCAACGTGGATGTATGATAGCACCACATATCGGAACCACGCCAAAAATCTCCGTGTCTACATTGCGTTTGCCCTTCCAAACCCTTCCCTTTACCTTCATATGCAATGATTTACATTCCGCTGCTATACTCTTAGAATTGCATGTGTAGGTTGATTGCTTGACTTGTGGTAAGTTGCTAAAATCTGCCAAGACTTAAAATTGAGAAAATGCTAGATTTTTATTAGGTCAAGTAGTCTAATCACCCCCCTCTAGACCTACTTTCGATCCTACAAGTTTCAAAAATTCTGAAAAGGTACCTATAGATGTATACTATTTGTATAAAATTGGACCCTGATAAGTGTCACACGTGTGGCACGAAGCAATTCCGCCCTGATGTTTTTTATGGCAAGTTTAGTTACAAGAGGATGGCAACTTTAGTTGTGAAGCATCGCAACTTTCTGTTTGGATGTCAAGTTTCATTTTTTTTCCGGATGGCAACTTTAGTGTAAAAAACATCAGGGCGGTGTTACTTCGTACCACACGTGTGACACTTATCATTTGGGGTAAAATTTTATTATGAAATAGTTTATTATGTGAGATGTAAAAGAACAAATTCATGTACTTTTATAGTGAAAGTACATGTGCTAGAAATACATGATTTTGTTATTTTTGTGTAGCTTGTTAGTTATTTCACCATGAAACTTTACAGACAAGTGGTATACATCCATAGGTATGTGTGTACTTTTTCAGATTATTTTTTTGAAATCTAAAAATTTAATTTTCGAATTTTTCAAATTTTGGCTCCATTAGCAATTTCGGACTAGATGTACAACTCTCATGTTTTCAATTGTAGTCGAATTGGACTCTCAAAAAAGATCTATAGTACTCCCACCGTCCAAAAATAAATATCTATAGACCCACATATTGGTCTTTTCTTTTTGTATCCTTTACAAGTACTTAGTGTGAGTATATATATTTGTTGAAGAAGTTTTACTCCCTCCATTCTTGTGTTTTCTTATTTCTATTTTTGAAAACAAACTCCAAGGACACAGGCTCATTTAGCAATACTGGAGTACTATACAAATGTTACCATTTACATGCTTATACAATGCATTAGATGTATAGTTTTATGTTTTCAAATGATAGTGAAATTGGGATCACAAGAAAGGAAGTCTTGAACGCTCCAAATGACATATACAAAATTGGAGTATCATATTACCTTTACCGTAGCAAACGTCAGGTTGTTTGTGTATGTTATGGTGAATCTGCAGATACATTATATTTCAAATTAGTTACACTAATACAAAACAGTATATACTAGATTAACAAGAATACAACACCAACCATGCAAATGGAACTAATTACATAACTTCTCATATATAAATTCTCACCCTGCGGACTGTCCATTTAGATGCCAAGCCCTCCACTCATCCACTACGGGGAAATTGAGTGATCGCACCCAAGACTGTGTACCCAGAAATGGTATAATAGAATCATGGTCTCCACTGTACAACAAAGATAAATGAGGTTGTAACATGAAAACTTGGAAATTGGAGATGGAAATAAGAGCATCTTTTATTCTTTTTATGTATCTATGCTATAATACAATTCTGCACAACTGTGCCTGCAGTTCAGCAAAACTGTGCCTTGCACAAGTAATATAAAGCAAACATTTATTATAAGATGTTTGCCTATATACCAGTGCATGATAACCTTCTAACGTCATATATTTATTACAAGATGTTTACCTATATACCAGTGCACGATAACCTTTTAGCGTCATATTCCGATGGTACTTTATTGTGCTCTTGATCTCCAAAGAATAAGGTAGGTCTCGTTCGTGGCACCTCACCCATTCATCCTTGCTCGCCTGATTAAATGGTGTATAGAGTTCAACCAGAAAGGTAAAATTTTGATGCAAATACCAAGATGAAAGTTCTGTCCGAGGAGAAAATTAGTAGCTTACCTTCTTGATCCCAAGGGCTTTCCTAGTGATGTTGTTGTTAGCCCAAAAATATGATAGGTAATTACCATAGTTCTGTAGATGGGAAAAAATGAACCTGATTTGAAAACAACTTTTGATGATGTGACATCTTAATAATTGCACCTATGCTAACAACCGATAGATTTGCACAAGTGTAGTGTAGTGAGTATATGAACATATCATAGCCGATGCATCTTCATAATTGCACCTAAATATAATCCTTCCATAGATCTGGTGTGTTCTTATTACTAATGGACAACAATCGACCAATGTTCATAACCGTACGTAAACATCACTAGGCCATGTATACAGCGGACTTTGAATATTAATGCTCAACAAAGATATTCATAATCTTACACCTCGTATACAGACTAATACAAACAACTGTCGTTTTCTATCAGTGTCAGAAAACATCTTATGTTATGAGACTGAGGGAATACAACTTTAGTTCCTTGTAATAATTTGACATCATATACGACCAAACCGGTGGCTCAGTACAAATGACCGATAGTACTATAAAAATACAAAGTTTAATTCTCTGTAATTATACCACATACTTATCACTAGCCAACACCACGTACAAACTACCGACCAGATGGGTCACTTATAAACTTTAATGCAACATTTGATCTAAGAATCCGTGAGAATGGAACATCAAATTTTTTGTCCAAAAGGACCACCTGCCCAGCGGAATTGCCAGAAAAGACCCCCTCCGGATGAAATTGGCAAAAAAGACCCCCTAAGCCGTGGCGGCAGGCGCGGCAGCCGACACGTGGCACCTGCCGCCACGCCCGGAGGCGGCAACACTGTTCACTGTACTGTTCACGCAGGAGACGAGAAAAACAACGACGAGGCGAGCGAACGGTACCTGCCGCCTCACGCAGTGGCGGCAACACTGTTCACGCGTGAGTGAACAGTAATTTCAAAAAAAAAACTGAACAATTCAAAAAAAATCTGAAATTTTGCACCCACTTAGAACACTCGATTGTTTTTGCTGCTAAAAAATTCCGAATTTTTCTGCAAGTTTTTTCGATTTTTTGAAATTACTGTTCACTCACGTGTGAACAGTGCTGCCGCCACTGCGTGAGGCGGCAGGTACTGTTCGCTCGCCTCGTCGTTGTTTTTCTCGTCTCCTGCGTGAACAGTACAGTGAACAGTGTGCCGCCTCCGGGCGTGGCGGCAGGTGCCACGTGTCGGCTGCCGCGCCTGCCGCCACGGCCCAGGGGTCTTTTTTGCCAATTTCATTTGGAAGGGGTCTTTTCTGTCAATTCCGTTGGGCAGGTGGTTCTTTTGGACAAAAAATCTGGAACATCTGGTAATAATCAGGTCTTCATACAATTAATAAAAAAAAGTCTTCGTACAATTAATTCAGATGGACTTACCTGGCAACCCATTGGAGGACGAGGAGGTGGATGCTTAAGTACTCCTACTTCCTCCTTCAGGATCTTTCTTTCTGTACTACCGTCGTTTGGTCTGGAAGACGCATAGACACACTTTTTGTACAAAATGTGTGGATGTGAAATTTCATTCCACAGCTGCAGTGAAACGTCAATTAGTTGGTTGAAAGGAACATATTAATGTGTCAACCAGAACCATATAGTAAGTTATTATACAGAGTCAAACACTGGAGAATGGCATGCTCGAGACATGGTATTTGTATCATTAATTTTCACTTGATCTATATACAAAGAAGAGGGAGAAAGTTCAAGTGGTTATATCCTTACTTGGTTGGACCTGTCCAAAGCTTGAGCGCAGAGCGCATTCTTGGGGTTGCTATAATCTTCCCCTTGGCAGTGCTCCATTATCATCTAAAGATCGATCACATGCAAACACATGGAGACATAATTAACTAACCTCATATGGGCGGAAGAAGTAAACTACAGATCCGTAGGTGAGTGATAAGGTGTTGGAGGCATGACTAATTAATCACCTCATACAACTGATCTGAAATTATGCCCATTCCATGAAGATATGGCACTCTCGATCCATAATCGATGTTGTTTTCACCAGTAGCCGGGTTGCCGACCAGATAGCCCTGGTCAATTTTTTTATGACAATACAACAGGTTGGGATTATGGAAGCTAAAGCTGTTGTGACACTAATACCTATAAGGAAATAGAATATTTTTCCGATAAACGGAATATATTAATATCAAGAAGATATCAATTACACCCGACCTCTGCATGAACACAATGTCAAAGTGCTAGTCAAGACATCGAGGATGCAAATAGTCAAATTATCACATAAGGAAATGATACAGTGTGAATTTAGAGCACACCTTAAGATTAATTAACGGCCTCACTCTAGCTTCAATATCTAAAAACAATATAGTAGAGCTCAAGTATGAATAAATTGTCTATCTTTCCAAAGGACCTTAAACGACTCTCCGGTCAACATACCTTCTGAGATCTTCTGCGCGAGAAATGGAACGATCTTTCCACCGGATGAGTCTCCTCCAACATACAAAGGATTTGGGAGGTAATTGGGATGCTCGGTGAACCACTGATTAAAAAGATCAACAGAAAATTATAACCAAGCGGTCAATTTAATCTAGTACTCCCTCTGTAAAGAAATATAAGAGCGTTTAGATCACTATTTCTCTTATATTTGTTTACAGAGGGAGTATGTTCTTTGTCCTCTGATATGTATTACTCGGGCAAATAGCAAGAAATTTCCATACAAAATGCCCTTTTCTCCCTGTAGCTATTTGCGGCGCTTACTTTACCCCATATATTGATTCGAATCACTTAACCCCTGAAAAAAAAAAGTTGAGGTCTATAAAACCTCTTAACCAAAGATTGTTGCTGACGTGGCCGGATTTGCATGACTAATTGCCAACTAGCAGGGATTAGAATTGCTGTGCGCCCACGTGGGACGTGGCTTGGGTTAGGGCATGGCCAACAGGCCACGCTGGACCGGTGCCCCAGGCGCCACATCATCTTGCTGATTGCCACATCCGCTGAACGTGTTGCTTGGAGAGGGAAACGGGCTCCTGCAGAAGAGACCGGCTCCTCCCTGACAAAAGCGATGAGGCAGTCCCTAGAGCGACGCAGTGTGAGCTGCCCAGCTAGCTCTTGTCTAGGACCACAGCGTGGTGATGCTCTGTCCTGGTTGCATATGTTGAAAAGTGAGTGAGAGAAAAAAGTATGATGATGACATCAAGAAACTAGCCCCCGGTGAGTGATTGTGATACACACCATAGCTTCATTCAAATTTATCTAGGTGGAAGGGGTGAGTGGAAGGGGTGAGGCAGCAGCAGGGTGATGCCTCCATTGTACATGCCCTTACGAAAACAGGCATCTGTCAGGAACCTGACCTTGGGCAATGCCAGTGACTTTAGTCCCACCTCGGATATGGGAGGAGGGTAGGACCTCCTTATAAGGGGGAGTGCCACACTTCCTTCAGGCCGGTCTTTTGGGATGTAGTGGGCTCTTCGCTTGTAGTGGAGTGTCCGATGCGCATCGGAAACGTCCGAACATATGCCGATGGACCGGGAGCTGGGCCTGAGTTGCTAACAAGTGGTATCAGAGCTGGGCCCCACGCCACCCTATGGGGGGCTTCCCTAGGGGGGTGGGGTGTCAGGAACCTGACCTTGGGCAATGCCAGTGACTTTAGTCCCACCTCGGATATGGGAGGAGGCTAGGACCTCCTTATAAGGGGGAGTGCCACACTCCCTTCAGGCCGGTCTTTTGGGATGTAGTGGGCTTTCGCTTGTAGTGAAGTGTCCGATGCGCATCGGAAACGTCCGAACATATGCCGATGGACCGGGAGCTGGGCCTGAGTTGCTAACACCATCCATGTCAAATTAACCCCTGCCAAGAGAAGAAAAGAAAAGGCAAAAGCGCCACCACCGACGACGTCGCCTGCCGGTTTTTGATGTTCGTGCTCCCGGTCGTCTGCCTCCTCGCGTCTCGCATACCAAAGATGTTCCCCGCCACCACTGACGACGGCGAATCTGACGACCTCGCCCTATTACAACGGGACGTCCTGTCCTCTTACTCCACTCTACCAGCCGCCGTCCACGTCCATGTGTTCCCTATGTTTGCTTCTAAAATGCGTTGTGGTGAACCGTGTTCTAGACGCGGTCCGTGAAATGAACAAGGCGATTAGGCGGGGCAGATTTGGCGATTTCTCCATCAGGCAAGCTTGTGTGTAACTGAAGCCAGGATGGGAGTTTAGCACTAGATACGAACCCATTTAAAAAAACAGCTTACCGAGGCAGACCAACTTCAGGGGCAGCAATCTTGCCGGGGTCGGAGAAGAAACTAGGGAAGGAAAGTGGACCGTTTTCCTTTACATACCTTGGTGAGAAACTTTTTGAGCTGCAGAGAAGAAGAGATTTCTCCAACATCATAGCCCCTGGGGTCCCGGGAGAAGGAGAACCCGGCGCCGACCGGCGAGTCCACGAACAGGACACTGGCAACTTTGGTCCATGCGTAGGGATGATAACGCAGCCGTGGTATGGTGCCATTGTAGGGCTCTCCGACTAATTTCAACGGGCCTACAAATGAAGTTGACTTTACTCAATCAATACTCACTCAAATAGAAGGAAACAGCAATCAGGCAGCTAGATCTAGAAGTGCCAGCCAAGACAGGAATACTAAAGTCGGCCAGTACCGCCGTACAGGGAATGAGGGAATCACTGACCTATCTCGAACAGCAGCGCGCTGAGGACGCTGCAGCGGTCGCCGCCGGTGATCCAGACGATGACCGGGTCACGCCGTGGGTCGCCGTCCGACTCGATGAAGTAGTAGAACAGCTCTGCGCCGTTCTGCTCGTCCACGGTCACGTACCTGGCATGGACAAAGAGCTTGTAAACGAGTGCACTTGCAGTGCAGGAGTGTCCAAGAACGTGCGCGCCTGACCGAGGAAGAACTTTGCTGGACCAAAAGTTTCAGCCGTATGTTGCCCGGAATTGTAGCATTTTTGACCGAGGAATACGTACCCGGTCTCAAGCCTGAACGGGAGGGGGCCATCGAAGCCTGGAAGGCTGGCGACCAGCGTCGGAGCCGCCTCGGCGGGGAGGAAGCGGCAGCGGCGTGGCAGAGCGGAGAAGAAGCAGAAGAGGAAGATGAGCCGCAGAGATAGGGCCAGCCGAGGCACTTGCGCCTCCATGGTTTCCCGACGAAAACTTGCTCCCATATGGCTGTTCGTACTCACCCACTTCCATCGGTTGCCCCAACTGACCTCTAGCCGCTGACATTTATTATTATTATTATTGAAGTCTGGCAGCAGATCCACATCACGGATCAGATAAAGACATTGTGCCCCGCGTGCTTCTTCATCAGAGAGAAACGAAGAAAAAGACATACAAAAGTCCTCACCTGAGGACCTCGTGGGTCTTTTCCAGTGTTTTCCGGTACCGGAGACAGACATCACATCGTAGTACGCCTCCGCGCCGCGACACGCGGAAACGACACACAGCCGGGGCAACAGCACGTGCCGTCTTCTTCTCGAGTATACAACCCTCAAAGCGGCGACGCCTGGCTTGCTCCGCCGTGGAGCAGGGCATGGTCCATGGTTCACGAGGAGTGGAGTGAAATGCAACCGCATCAAATTTGTTGTGAAAAGAAAAGATAGACCACAGCCCAACCCAGGTTGACTGTAACTGACAAAATTATCCAGAATTTTTTTTGTTGATTCTGTAGCCTTTTAAAGTGCGTAGATAAGAAAAAACTGCATAGATATAAATAAGAAATGCAACACAGAGTTGACCCAAAAACACAGGTCTGGCTCAACTCCAAAAAATAAAACAGTTGTGTCCGAAATGGAAAACACTTCACTCGTCTTCGTCATCATCAATCACGACCAGATGCTTCGCCGGGGGCCTCTTTCTCTTCTTGGTGGAAAAGGACGACGGGTCGTCGTTCTCCTTGGAACTCGGCTTGTCCACGGCAAACACCAGGTCCTTCTTCTCCTCATCGGCATCGACGGACACGTAGCAGTCGTCGTCCACCTCCTCCTGCACCACCATCTTGGATATCCTGGTCATGACGTTCTTCTGCAGGCAGCGTTTGATCGGCCTCGCGCCGTACATCTGCACCTGGTCACTCGACCGCGACAGGATCACGTCGAGGGCCGCGTCCGTGACGTCGAGGCCGATGCCCTTCTCGGCGAGGCGCGCGGCGATGCCTTTGAGCTGCATCCTCGCCACCCTCCGCAGCTGCTCGCCCGAAAGCGGGCGGAAGAGCACCTTCTCGCTCAGCCGGTTGATGAGCTCGGGGCGGAAGTGCCTCTGCACGTCGGCGATCACGCGCCTGCGGGTGGCTTCCGTGTCCTTGCTGGCTGCGCGGGCGAGGAGGTGGTGCGCCCCGAGGTTGGAGGTCATGATGATGATGGTGTTGGTGAAGTCGACGGTACGGCCCTGCCCGTCGGTGACGCGCCCGTCGTCGAGGATCTGGAGGAAGACGTTGAGCACGGAGGCGTCGGCCTTCTCCACCTCATCCAGGAGGACCACGCTGTACGGTCGCTGCCGCACCAGTTCCGTCAGCTGCCTGCCCTTCTCGTACCTATATGACCTACTCCATCCGTTCCAAATTACTCGTCGTGGTTTTAGTTCAAATTTGAAACTAAAACCACGACGAGTAATTTGGAACGGAGAGAGTACAAACGAAGACGCCATCATCCCATATGTAAACCGTAGATTGCGTGTAGTGTATCAAAGAAAGAAGCTGTATATAATACGTACCCAGGAGATGCGCCGATGAGGCGAGTGACGGAGCTGCTGCTCATGCATGTACTCCATGGAAGCCCTGAGGAAGGAAGGAAGGAAGGAATCGCCCGGCGGGTCGGGTGGGCTCCATGCCTCCATGCGAGGAGTCGGTCGGTGGCGCACGCCAGCGAAACGATCTCCTTCCTTTCTTTTTTGGTCGGGAGCATTTGCAAGACAAGAAACAAACAAAAGGACGCGGTTAACGATCCAACCAACGAATCCCCCCTTTGTTTTCCTTTCTCTCTCTCTCTCTCAAAAGAAAAAAAAACGAATCGATTTTCCGCTGCGATTTTCTGGGAGTGGGACCCACCCAACCACCCACGGCTTCGCCTTCCTTCTCTCTCTCTCTCGATCCCACGCATGCATGTCTTCTCATCCTTCTCTCCCGTACGTCCCGCCGCCGACGAGCTACCTCCCTCCAAAAAGCTCACTCTTTTCTTCTTCTTCTTCTTCTTCTTCCCAAATTCCGGGAACGGACACGCCCTTCGTCGCCGCCGTGCGCTAGTCTTCCTTCCTTCCTTCCTGGGTCCAACTGCATCTGCATCTCTACTGCATGCCCCGAGAGGATGGAAGCACATCCATCATGCATGGCCTTTAAACGTCCGTCCTAACCCAGGCGATCCGGCCAGGTCTAGGAGCAGACGTACTTACGAGCCAAGGAACCGCACATGGTTGCCGCCGTCTTCCTCGCCGACGACCAAAAAGCTCACCTTTTTTTCGTCCCAGATTCCGGCACCGGCATGGCCCTTCTACTCTAGCTTCTAGCTTCGGGGTGCAGTGCATGCAGCCTCCACACGCCGGCGCGCGCTGCTGAGCAAGGCGACGGGCACCCCATCAAACGCCCTCCTCCTTCCTGGACTGGACGTACTAGGCGCCAGGTCTGGGAGCGGCCGGCCGTCGTCCCTGCCGGCGCGGCGTCGGTCGAACTCGAGGCAATTTCCGGCAGTGGACATGCATGACGTTCGTAGCCTCCGCGCGCTAGCTAGTCTTCCTTCCTGGGTGCAACTGCATCTAGATATGCGCGCATGGCTCGATCGAGGAAAGAAGCACATCATGCATGGCCAGGCCAACATAGGCCATCGAGGTCTAGGAGCACGGCGCCGTCAAATAGGTACGTCCGAGCCAAGGCAAGGCACCCTACGTCGCCCGGCCGCCCTTGCTGCGTGCCACCGTCCGGCATGCATGCAATCAGCCGGCCGGCCGCGCCAGCTGCAATATGCATGCTCCACTGCTGCCAAGCCAAACAAAGCCCAGCTCCTTCTTTTAGGTTGATCTCTCTCCCGTTCGAGCGGTCGAACGGGCCCTTGCATCGCGTCCTGATCGGGGGCGCCCAACCAAACCATGGTTGGTGGGCCCCTGTCGCCAGCGCAATATAAAGAGGTGGGGTGCCGGGGCACGCATCATGAGGTTGACCGTGCCCCCCCCCCCCCCCCCCCCCCCCCCCCCCCCCCCCCCCCCCCCCCCCCCCCCCCCCCCCCCCCCCCCCCCCCCCCCCCCCCCCCCCCCCCCCCCCCCCCCCCCCCCCCCCCCCCCCCCCCCCCCCCCCCCCCCCCCCCCCCCCCCCCCCCCCCCCCCCCCCCCCCCCCCCCCCCCCCCCCCCCCCCCCCCCCCCCCCCCCCCCCCCCCCCCCTTTATTGTTTCATGCTGTTATATTATAATTCTTGGATGTTTTACAATCATTTTATAGCAACTTTATATCATTTTTTGGTACTAACCTATTGACATAGTGCCCAGTGCCAGTTGCTGTTTCTGCTTGTTTTTTACATCGCAGGAAATCAATATCAAACGGAGTCCAAATGCAGCGAAACTTTTGTGGATTTTTTGGACCAGAAGACACCAGATGGGCCAGAGAAGCACCTGAGGGGAGCCCCGAGGGGGGCACAACCCACAAGGGCGCGCCTGGGCGCCCAGGTGGGTTATGCCCACCTCGGTGGCCTCCCGCACCGCCTCTTTACTCTATAAATACCCCAATATTCCAGAAACCCTAGGGGAGGCAACGAAAATCAATTCCAGCCGCTACAAGTTCCAGAACCACCAGATCCAATCTAGACACCATCACGGAGGGGTTCATCATCCTCATTGGTGCCTCTTCAATGATGCGTGAGTAGTTCATTATAGACCTACGGGTCCGTAGTTAGTAGCTAGATGGCTTCCTCTCTCTCTTTTGATTCTCAATACAATGGTCTCTTGGAGATCTATTTGATGTAACTCTTTTTGCGGTGTGTTTGTTGGGATCCGATGAACTTTGAGTTTATGATCAGATCTATGTTTTTATCCATGAAAGTTATTTTAGTCTTTTGATCTCTTATATGCATGATTACTTATAGCTTCGTATTGCTTCTTCGAATCTTTGGTTTAGTTAGGCTAACTAGATCGATTTTTCTTGCCATGGGAAGAGGTGCTTTGTGATGGGTTCGATCTTACGGTGCTTGATCCCAGTGACAGAAGGGGAACCGACACGTATGTATCGTTGCTATTAAGGATAACAAGATAGGGTCTATTTTTACATAAATAGATCTTATCTACATCATGTCATCATTCTTATTGCATTACTCCGTTTCTGCATGAACTTAATACACTAGATGCATGCTGGATAGCGATCGATGTGTGGAGTAATAGTAGTAGATGCAGGCAGGAGTCGGTCTACTAATCTTGGACGTGATGCCTATATAATGATCATTGCCTGGATATCGTCATGATTATTTGAAGTTCTATCAATTGCCCAACAGTAATTTGTTTACCCACCGTATGCTATTTTCCTCGAGAGAAGCCACTAGTGAAATTTACGGCCCCCGGGTCTCTTCTTTATTATATTTGCCTTCGCGATCTATTTTTATTTGCTTTTATTTTCAGATCTATTAATCCAAAAATAAAAAAAATATCTTGCTGCAATTTTTATTTATTTATTTTATCTCGCGTTCCCGCGAGATCTATTTATCCAATCTACTACAATTTTACCTATCTTTTTACCCGTGAGAGATTGACAACCCCTCTCTTACGTCGGGTTGCAAGTATTTGTTCTTTGTGTGCAGGAGCTGTTTATGTGGTGTTGCGTGGTTCTCCTACTGGTTCGATAACCTTGGTGTAATCACTGAGAAAAATAACTACCGTAGCTGTGCTGCATCATCCCTTCCTCTTTGGGGAAATACCGACGTAATTCAAGCCGCATCAAAAGGAATTTCTGGCGCCGTTGCCGGGGAGACATCATCAACATCTACCAGGTTCCTAATCACAAATCTCATCTCCGTGCAATTTACATTATTTGCCATTTGCCTCTCGTTTTCCTCTCCTCCACTTCATAAAATTTTGCCGTTTTATTCGCCCTCTTTTTCGTTCGTCAGTTTCTCGTCAGATCTGTTTTGTGTGCAACTTTGTTTTTCATCTTCTGTCGTTATGGATAGTTCTTCCTCTATTGCGTGCACCCCCGAAAACGAATTTCTTAATTTCAAACAAAGGGGAGGGGAGAATCTAAAAGGTGCTTGCTACAGGATTTGCAATGCTCATAATAGATCTATTCGCAAGCAATCTACCGTTGTTCTTCTTCGTTGTTTTTATGTGGGCATAACCACTTGTTTTAGATTCGTCCTTGATACGATTACCGGTGGTAATTTCTTGATGTGTCCTTCTCTAGATGCTTTTAATGGTATGGAAAATCTTGTGGGATCACCACCTCTTTTGGTTAACGAAACAACTTTAACTCTCGAGCATGTTATGGAAAGACTAGATGCTATTGAAAAGAAAATACTTACCGAAGAACATTTTGAAAACTTGGACAAAAAGATGCATAATTTTGCTACTAAATTTGGGTCAAAAGCGGGGGAAGTTTTTAAGTTGTTAAAAGAAAAAGGGACCGTAATTCATGAAAGAATTGAAGAAAGCCCGTCTCGGATTGATAAACTGGAAGAAATCTTTTGTAATCTAAGCACGGCTTTTGCTTCCGCTAAAACTATCGAAAAAACTCCCGTAAAAATTAGCAAGATTACTCAAGTTACTAAGAACAAGGGTGCAACTTCTAGTAATAATAAAGGAGATCTTAAAATGATTAGTATTCACCCGAATTTTGTTGAAGTTGTAAGAGACCCTTTGTGCAAGAATGAGTTCCTTAAACTTGTTCCTAGGAGTATTTTCACTGAAAATTTGAATGCTAAGTCCTTGAAGAATTCCAAGTGTTTGATTGAAGAGTTGGAAACCAAAGATGACAACACTTAGATCCTCTGCATTATGCCTAGCTAGGGGCATGAAACGATAGCGCTTGTTGGGAGGCAACCCAATGAATAAAATTTATTTTTGTCTTTTTCTTTCTGTTCTTGAGTGTTTGCATAATTATGCTACTGTTATGATTGTGTTTTTTGTGTTTTAATTAGTGTTAGTGCCAAGCAAAGCCTTTGGGATAGCTTTGGTGGTAGTTGATTTGATCTTATTGGAAAACATAAACTTTTGCGTCCAGAAAAATAATTGTTTAGAATTACAGAAGTGACGAAAAATTCTGAATTTTTTACACGAGATTGATATACAAATTGCATCTGTGGTCCTAATTTTCAGAATTTTTGGAGTTACAGAAGTATGAGAACAATTCGCATCTTTACAGACTGTTCTGTTTTTGACAGATTCTGTTTTCTTTGCGTTGTGTGCTTGTTTTGATGATTCTATGGTTTCCTTTGAAGAGTTTTTGCCATAGAAAGGTTAGAATATAGTAGATATAATGCAATAACAAAATTTGAATGGGTTTTCTACAGTACTTAAAGTAAAGATTAGTTTTCTTATACTAACGGATCTCACGAAGGTTTAGTTGAGTTTTGTGTGATTGAAGTTTTCAAGTTTTGGGTGAGATTACGATGGATGAAGGAATAAGGAGTAAGAAGAGCCTAAGCTTGGGGATGCCCATGGTACCCCAAGCCATTATCCAAAGAGAAGCAAGCAACTAAGCTTGGGGATGCCCCCGAGTGGCACCCACTCTTTCTTCTAACAACCATCGGTATTTACTTGGAACTATATTTTTATTCGTCACATATTATGAGTTTTGCTTGGAGCGCCTTATATGATATGAGTCTTTGCTTGTTTTTCTTTTTAATTTTTAATAAGCATCCTTGCTGTGCACACCTATTTTGGAGAGCCAAATTATGCTATGCATGCTCCTATGCTTCACTTAAATTTTTAGAGCCTTGGAATTGCTCTAGTACTTCACTTATATCTTTTTGAGCACAGCGTGCTTTATTATTTTTGAAGAAATGCTCTCATACTTCACTTAGATTTATTTGAGAGTTAGTAAAATTTTGAAGAAATTCTCTCTTGCTTCACTTAGATTAATTTGAGAGAAAGAAATATGATGCTCATGTTCTTCACTTAGATTTGTTTGAGCTATCAAAAGCAACATATGAAATTAGTCCCAAAGTGATAGATATTCAAGGGGGATATAATAAAAACATCCATGAAGAGCATTGGACAAAATAAACTTGATTCTTTGTAATAGTTTTGCGATATGATGATATAATATGTGAGTCATATTGATGAGTAATTATGCTTTAGTAAGAATATTGGTGTTAAGGTTTGTGATTCCCTATGCAACCCCCCCCCCCCCCCCCCCCCCCCCCCCCCCCCCCCCCCCCCCCCCCCCCCCCCCCCCCCCCCCCCCCCCCCCCCCCCCCCCCCCCCCCCCCCCCCCCCCCCCCCCCCCCCCCCCCCCCCCCCCCCCCCCCCCCCCCCCCCCCCCCCCCCCCCCCCCCCCCCCCCCCCCCCCCCCCCCCCCCCCCCCCCCCCCCCCCCCCCCCCCCCCCCCCCCCCCCCCCCCCCCCCCCCCCCCCCCCCCCCCCCCCCCCCCCCCCCCCCCCCCCCCCCCCCCCCCCCCCCCCCCCCCCCCCCCCCCCCCCCCCCCCCCCCCCCCCCCCCCCCCCCCCCCCCCCCCCCCCCCCCCCCCCCCCCCCCCCCCCCCCCCCCCCCCCCCCCCCCCCCCCCCCCCCCCCCCCCCCCCCCCCCCCCCCCCCCCCCCCCCCCCCCCCCCCCCCCCCCCCCCCCCCCCCCCCCCCCCCCCCCCCCCCCCCCCCCCCCCCCCCCCCCCCCCCCCCCCCCCCCCCCCCCCCCCCCCCCCCCCCCCCCCCCCCCCCCCCCCCCCCCCCCCCCCCCCCCCCCCCCCCCCCCCCCCCCCCCCCCCCCCCCCCCCCCCCCCCCCCCCCCCCCCCCCCCCCCCCCCCCCCCCCCCCCCCCCCCCCCCCCCCCCCCCCCCCCCCCCCCCCCCCCCCCCCCCCCCCCCCCCCCCCCCCCCCCCCCCCCCCCCCCCCCCCCCCCCCCCCCCCCCCCCCCCCCCCCCCCCCCCCCCCCCCCCCCCCCCCCCCCCCCCCCCCCCCCCCCCCCCCCCCCCCCCCCCCCCCCCCCCCCCCCCCCCCCCCCCCCCCCCCCCCCCCCCCCCCCCCCCCCCCCCCCCCCCCCCCCCCCCCCCCCCCCCCCCCCCCCCCCCCCCCCCCCCCCCCCCCCCCCCCCCCCCCCCCCCCCCCCCCCCCCCCCCCCCCCCCCCCCCCCCCCCCCCCCCCCCCCCCCCCCCCCCCCCCCCCCCCCCCCCCCCCCCCCCCCCCCCCCCCCCCCCCCCCCCCCCCCCCCCCCCCCCCCCCCCCCCCCCCCCCCCCCCCCCCCCCCCCCCCCCCCCCCCCCCCCCCCCCCCCCCCCCCCCCCCCCCCCCCCCCCCCCCCCCCCCCCCCCCCCCCCCCCCCCCCCCCCCCCCCCCCCCCCCCCCCCCCCCCCCCCCCCCCCCCCCCCCCCCCCCCCCCCCCCCCCCCCCCCCCCCCCCCCCCCCCCCCCCCCCCCCCCCCCCCCCCCCCCCCCCCCCCCCCCCCCCCCCCCCCCCCCCCCCCCCCCCCCCCCCCCCCCCCCCCCCCCCCCCCCCCCCCCCCCCCCCCCCCCCCCCCCCCCCCCCCCCCCCCCCCCCCCCCCCCCCCCCCCCCCCCCCCCCCCCCCCCCCCCCCCCCCCCCCCCCCCCCCCCCCCCCCCCCCCCCCCCCCCCCCCCCCCCCCCCCCCCCCCCCCCCCCCCCCCCCCCCCCCCCCCCCCCCCCCCCCCCCCCCCCCCCCCCCCCCCCCCCCCCCCCCCCCCCCCCCCCCCCCCCCCCCCCCCCCCCCCCCCCCCCCCCCCCCCCCCCCCCCCCCCCCCCCCCCCCCCCCCCCCCCCCCCCCCCCCCCCCCCCCCCCCCCCCCCCCCCCCCCCCCCCCCCCCCCCCCCCCCCCCCCCCCCCCCCCCCCCCCCCCCCCCCCCCCCCCCCCCCCCCCCCCCCCCCCCCCCCCCCCCCCCCCCCCCCCCCCCCCCCCCCCCCCCCCCCCCCCCCCCCCCCCCCCCCCCCCCCCCCCCCCCCCCCCCCCCCCCCCCCCCCCCCCCCCCCCCCCCCCCCCCCCCCCCCCCCCCCCCCCCCCCCCCCCCCCCCCCCCCCCCCCCCCCCCCCCCCCCCCCCCCCCCCCCCCCCCCCCCCCCCCCCCCCCCCCCCCCCCCCCCCCCCCCCCCCCCCCCCCCCCCCCCCCCCCCCCCCCCCCCCCCCCCCCCCCCCCCCCCCCCCCCCCCCCCCCCCCCCCCCCCCCCCCCCCCCCCCCCCCCCCCCCCCCCCCCCCCCCCCCCCCCCCCCCCCCCCCCCCCCCCCCCCCCCCCCCCCCCCCCCCCCCCCCCCCCCCCCCCCCCCCCCCCCCCCCCCCCCCCCCCCCCCCCCCCCCCCCCCCCCCCCCCCCCCCCCCCCCCCCCCCCCCCCCCCCCCCCCCCCCCCCCCCCCCCCCCCCCCCCCCCCCCCCCCCCCCCCCCCCCCCCCCCCCCCCCCCCCCCCCCCCCCCCCCCCCCCCCCCCCCCCCGTCTACATAGTTCTCGAACCCGTAGGGTCCGCACGCTTAACGTTCGATGACGATCGGTATTATGAGTTTATGTGTTTTGATGTACCGAAGGTAGTTCGGAGTCTCGGATGAGATCACAGACATGATGAGGAGTCTCGAAATGGTCGAGACATAAAGATTGATATATTGGACGGCTATGTTCGGACACCGGAAGTGTTCCGGAGAAGTTTCGGATAAAACCGGAGTGCCGGAGGGTTATCGAAAACCCCGGGGGAACTAATGGGCCTCGATGGGCCTTAGTGGAGAGAGAGAGGGGCGGCCAGGGCAGGCCGCACGCCCCCTCCCCCTTGAGTCCGAATTGGACTAGGAAGGGGGGGCGGCGCCCCCCTTTCCTTCCTCCTTTCCCTCTCCTTCCTTCCCCCTCTCTCCCTTTAGGTGGAAACCTGCTAGGACTTGGAGTCCTAGTAGGATTCCCCTCTTGGGGGCGCGCCAAGGAGGGCCGGCCGGCCTTCCGTCCCTCCTTTATATACGTGGGGAGGGGGGCACCCTAGGACACACAAGTTGACAATTGTTTTAACCGTGTGCGGTGCCCCCTCCACAGAATTCCACCTCGGTCATATCGTTGTAGTGCTTAGGCGAAGCCCTGCGTCGGTAACTTCATCAACACCATCACCACGCCGTCGTGCTGACAGAACTCTCCCTCGGCCTCAGCTGGATCAAGAGTACGAGGGGCGTCACCGAGCTGAACGTGTGCAGATCACGGAGGTGCCGTGCGTTCGGTACTTGATCGGTTGGATCGCGAAGACGTTCGACTACATCAACCGCGTTACTAAACGCTTCCGCTTTCGGTCTACGAGGGTACGTGGACACACTCTCCCGCTCGTTGCTATGCATCACCTAGATAGATCTTGTGTGTTCATAGGAAATTTTTTGAAATTACTGCGTTCCCCAACACTACTAATCTTGGACGTGATGCCTATATAATGATCATTGCCTGGATATCATCATGATCATTTGAAGTTCTATCAATTGCCCAACAGTAATTTGTTTACCCACCGTATGCTATTTTTCTCGAGAGAAGCCACTAGTGAAATCTACGGCCCCCGGGTCTCTTCTTTATTATATTTGCCTTCGCGATCTATTTTTATTTGCTTTTATTTTTAGATCTATTAATTCAAAAATACAAAAATACCTTGCTGCAATTTTTATTTATTTATTTTATCTCGCGTTCCCACGAGATCTATTTATCCAATCTACTACAATTTTACCTATCTTTTTACCCGTGAGGGATTGACAACCCCTCTCTTACGTCGGGTTGCAAGTATTTGTTCTTTGTGTGCAGGAGCTGTTTACGTGGTGTTGCGTGGTTCTCCTACTGGTTCGATAACCTTGGTCTCATCACTGAGGGAAATACCTACCCGTAGCTATGCTGCATCATCGCTTCCTCTTTGGGGAAATACCGACGTAGTTCAAGCCGCATCATGCGCCGCCAGAAGGCCGCGCCGTTCCTCTTGATCCAGACGCGCATCGGCAAGCCAAGGCGTCGGACGAAGAACCTACCCCGAAAGGGGCAAAGAGCACCGCGGCCAAACCGCTCGACGGCGGCGCGCTCACCACAGGGGGAACGCGCAACCGACGAGGGGGATGGCAACGGCGTCGCTACAGGACTGCTCCGCCGTCGTCGCGGGCAGGGGGAGCACAGAAGGACGCGTCCACGCGTCTCACTTCGTCTCTGTCACAGATGGCGAAAAGAAAAGGGGAAGAAGAGGAGTCCCTTGCGTCGCCGTGGCGGCCGACGCCGCCACCGGCTTGCCGCTGAAGCGGCTGAGCGGCGGGTCAGATCTTGACCGCGGCTGAGCGAGAGAGCAGAGAGTGTTGCGGGGGTGGGGGAATGGAATAGGGTTCCCCCCGAGCACGCCAGCCGTCGTTTTTGTTCGACCGCAAAGCGCGCGTGGCCGTCGGATTACATCGGGTGGCCAGGAGACCGCGGGAGCGCGCCAGACGGGCCTTCTGGGCCGAAAGCCCCCCCCCCCCCCCCCCCCCCCCCCCCCCCCCCCCCCCCCCCCCCCCCCCCCCCCCCCCCCCCCCCCCCCCCCCCCCCCCCCCCCCCCCCCCCCCCCCCCCCCCCCCCCCCCCCCCCCCCCCCCCCCCCCCCCCCCCCCCCCCCCCCCCCCCCCCCCCCCCCCCCCCCCCCCCCCCCCCCCCCCCCCCCCCCCCCCCCCCCCCCCCCCCCCCCCCCCCCCCCCCCCCCCCCCCCCCCCCCCCCCCCCCCCCCCCCCCCCCCCCCCCCCCCCCCCCCCCCCCCCCCCCCCCCCCCCCCCCCCCCCCCCCCCCCCCCCCCCCCCCCCCCCCCCCCCCCCCCCCCCCCCCCCCCCCCCCCCCCCCCCCCCCCCCCCCCCCCCCCCCCCCCCCCCCCCCCCCCCCCCCCCCCCCCCCCCCCCCCCCCCCCCCCCCCCCCCCCCCCCCCCCCCCCCCCCCCCCCCCCCCCCCCCCCCCCCCCCCCCCCCCCCCCCCCCCCCCCCCCCCCCCCCCCCCCCCCCCCCCCCCCCCCCCCCCCCCCCCCCCCCCCCCCCCCCCCCCCCCCCCCCCCCCCCCCCCCCCCCCCCCCCCCCCCCCCCCCCCCCCCAGTCAGAGGTGCAACAGATGATGATGCTGCTTGGGAGAAAAAGAAAAGGGATTATGCTCCAGTGGAGATGTCATATTACCTTGAAAACCAAAAGTGGGTCAATGCTACTTCTTGAGCTTGCGTTGGTTTTTCCCTTGAAGAGGAAATGGTGATGCAGCAAAGTAGAGTAAGTATTTCCCTCAGTTTTTGAGAACCAAGGTATCAATCCAGTAGGAGACAACGCTCAAGTCACCAAATACCTGCACAAACAAACAACAACTTGCACCCAACGCGATAAAGGGGTTGTCAATCCCTTAACGGTTATTTGCAAAAGTGAGATCCGATAGAGATAATAAACGGTAAAGTAATATTTTTGGTATTTTTGGTTTATGGAACGGAAAGTAAAGATTACAAAGTAAAAGAAATAGGAAACGGAAATTGTAGATCGGAAACTTATATGATGGAAAATAGACCTGAGGGCCATAGGTTTCACTAGAGGCTTCTCTCATGATAGATATTATTACGGTGGGTAAACAAATTACTGCCGAGCAATTGATAGAAAAGCGCAAAGTTATGACGATATCTAAGGCAATGATCATGAATATAGGCATCACGTCCGTGTCAAGTAGACCGAAACGATTCTGCATCTACTACTATTACTCCACACATCGACCGACTCCTGCCTGCATCTAGAGTATTAAGTTCATAAGAACAGAGTAACGCATTAAGTAAGACGACATGATGCAGCGAGATAAACTCAAGCAATATGATGAAAACCCCATCTTGTTATCCTCGATGGCAACAATACAATACGTGCCTTGCTGCCCCTACTGTCACTGGGAAAGAACACCGCGAGATTGAACCCAAAGCTAAGCACTTCTCCCATTGCAAGAAAAACTAATCTAGTTGGCCAAACCAAATCGATAGTTCGAAGAGACTTGCAAAGATATCAAATCATGCATATAAGAATTCAGAGAAGATTCAAATAATATTCATAGATAAGCTGATCATAAATCCACAATTCATCGGATCTCGGCAAACACACCGCAAAAGAGTATTACATCGAATAGATCTCCAAGAACATCGAGGAGAACTTTGTATTGAGGATCAAAGAGAGAGAAGAAGCCATCTAGCTACTAGCTATGGACCCGTAGGTCTGAAGTAAACTACTCACGCTTCATCGGAGAGGCAATGGTGTTGATGTAGAAGCCCTCCGTGATCGATTCCCCCTCTGGCAGGATGCCGGAAAAGGCCCCAAGATGGAATCTCACTGGTACAGAAGGTTGCGGCGGTGGAAAAGTGGTTTCGTGGCTCCTCCGAATGTTTTTAGGGTATTTGAGAATATATAGGCGGAAGAAATAGGTCGGTGGAGTCACGAGGGGCCCACAAGGCTGGGGGACACGCCCTACCCCCTTGGGCGTGCCACCCGACCTTGTGGCTGCCTCGTGGCTTCCCTGACATGCACTCCAAGCCCTCTAGATGTCTTCTGGTCCAAGAAAAATCATCACGAAAGTTTCATTCCGTTTGGACTCCGTTTGGTATTCCTTTTCTGCAAAACTCTAAAACAAGGAAAAAATAGAAACTGGCACTGGGCTCTAGGTTAATAGGTTAGTCCCAAAAATCATATAAAATAGCATATTAATGCATATAAAACATCCAAAACAGATAATATAATAGCATGGAACAATCAAAAATTATAGATACGTTGGAGACGTATCAAGCATCCCCAAGCTTAATTCCTACTCGTCCTCGAGTAGGTAAATGATAAAAACAGAATTTTTGATGTGGAATGCTACCTAACATATTTTTTCGTGTAATTATCTTTATTGTGGCATGAATGTTCAGATCCGTAAGATTCAAAACAAAAGTTTAATATTGATATAAAAACAATAATACTTCAAGCATACTAACAAAATAATTATGTCTTCTCAAAATATCATGGCCAAAGAAAGCTTATCCCTACAAAATCATATGGTCTGGCTATGCTCCATCTTCATCACACAAAATATTTAAATCATGCACAACCCCGATGACAAGACAAGCAATTATTTCATACTTTTGACGTTCTCAAACTTTTTCAACTTTCACGCAATACATGAGCATGAGCCATGGACATAGCACTATAGGTGGAATAGACGGTGGTTGTGGAGAAGACAAAAAGGAGGAGATAGTCTCACATCAACTAGGCGTATCAACGGGCTATGGAGATTCCCATTAATAGATATCAATGTGAGTGAGTAGGGATTGCCATGCAATGGATGCACTAGAGCTATAAGTTTATGAAAGCTAAAAAAAAAACTAAGTGGATGTGCATCCAACTTGCTTGCTCATGAAGACCTAGGGCAATTTGAGGAAGCCCATCATTGGAATATACAAGCCAAGTTATATAATGAAAAATTCCCACTAGTATATGAAAGTGATATCATAGGAGACTCTCTATTATGAAGATCATGGTGCTACTTTGAAGCACAAGTGTGGCAAAAAGGATAGTAACATTATCCCTTCTATCTTTTCTCTCATTTTTTTGTGGGCCTTCTTTTATTATTTTTTTGCCTCTTTTTTTCTTTTTTTTCATCCGGAGTCTCATCCCGACTTGTGGGGGAATCATAGTCTCCATCATCCTTTCCTCACATGGGACAATGCTCTAATAATGATGACCATCACACTTTTATTTACTTACAACTCAAAATTTACAACTCGATGCTTAGAACAAAATATGACTCTATGTGAATGCCTCCGGCGGTGTACCGGGATGTGCAATGAATCAAGAGCGATATGTATAAATATGACGAGCGATGGCTTTGCCACAAATACGATGTCAACTACATGATCATGCAAAGCAATATGACAATGATGAAGCGTGTCATAATAACGGAACGGTGGAAAGTTGCATGGCAATATATCTCGGAATGGCTATGGAAATGCCATAATAGGTAGGTATGGTGGCTGTTTTGAGGAAGGTATATGGTGGGTTTATGGTACCGGCGAAAGTTGCGCGGCACAAGAGAGGCTAGCAATGGCGGAGAGGTGAGAGTGCGTATAATCCATGGACTCAACATTTGTCATAAAGAACTCATATACTTATTGCAAAAATCTATTAGTCATCGAAACAAAGTACTACGCGCATGCTCCTAGGGGGATAGATTGGTAGGAAAAGACCATCGCTCGTCCCCAACCGCCACTCATAAGGAAGACAATCAAAAAATAAATCATGCTCCGACTTCATCACATAACGGTTCACCGTACGTGCATGCTACGGGACTCACAAACTTTAACACAAGTATTTCTCAAATTCACAACTATTCACTAGCATGACTCTAATATCACCATCTTCATATCTCAAAATAATCATAAGGAATCAAACTTCTCATAGTATTCAATGCACTATATATGAAAGTTTTTATTATATCCCTTTTGGATGCCTATCATATTAGGACTAATTTTATAACCAAAGCAAATTACCATGCTGTTTAGAAAGACTCTCAAAATAATATAAGTGAAGTGCGAGAGTTCATTAATTTCTATAAAATAAAATCACCACCGTGCTCTAAAAATATATAAGTGAAGCACTAGAGCAAATTTGCCTAGCTCAAAAGATATAAGTGAAGCACATAGAGCATTCTAATAAATCACGATTCATGCGCGTCTCTCTCAAAAGGTGTGTACAGCAAGGATGATTGTGGCAACTAAAAAGCAAAGACTCAACTCAACAAGACGCTCCAAGCAAAACACATATCATGTGGTGAATAAAAATATAGCCTCAAGTAAAGTTACCGATAGACGAAGACGAAAGAGGGGATGCCTTCCCGGGGCATCCCCAAGCTTAGTCTTTTTAACATCCTTGAATATTACCTTGGGGTGCCTTGGGCATCCCCAAGCTTAGGCTCTTGCCACTGATCATTCCATAGTCCATCAAATCCTTACCCAAAACTTGAAAACTTCACAACACAAAACTCAACAGAAATTCTCATAAGCTCCGTTAGTATAAGAAAATAAATCACCACCCCCCCCCCCCCCCCCCCCCCCCCCCCCCCCCCCCCCCCCCCCCCCCCCCCCCCCCCCCCCCCCCCCCCCCCCCCCCCCCCGATACTAGCCATAGACTCATCAAAATAAGCAAACAACACATATAAAACAGAATCTGTCAAAAACAGAACAATCTTCAAAGATCTGAATTGTTCCAATACTTATGTAACTCCAATAATTATGAAAAAATAGGAAAACAAAGTAAATTCGTATATCAATCTTGTGTAAAAAATTCAGAGTTATTCCACACTCCAGTGAATTTAAACAATTCTGGGACCCCCCCCCCCCCCCCCCCCCCCCCCCCCCCCCCCCCCCCCCCCCCCCCCCCCCCCCCCCCCCCCCCCCCCCCCCCCCCCCCCCCCCCCCCCCCCCCCCCCCCCCCCCCCCCCCCCCCCCCCCCCCCCCCCCCCCCCCCCCCCCCCCCCCCCCCCCCCCCCCCCCCCCCCCCCCCCCCCCCCCCCCCCCCCCCCCCCCCCCCCCCCCCCCCCCCCCCCCCCCCCCCCCCCCCCCCCCCCCCCCCCCCCCCCCCCCCCCCCCCCCCCCCCCCCCCCCCCCCCCCCCCCCCCCCCCCCCCCCCCCCCCCCCCCCCCCCCCCCCCCCCCCCCCCCCCCCCCCCCCCCCCCCCCCCCCCCCCCCCCCCCCCCCCCCCCCCCCCCCCCCCCCCCCCCCCCCCCCCCCCCCCCCCCCCCCCCCCCCCCCCCCCCCCCCCCCCCCCCCCCCCCCCCCCCCCCCCCCCCCCCCCCCCCCCCCCCCCCCCCCCCCCCCCCCCCCCCCCCCCCCCCCCCCCCCCCCCCCCCCCCCCCCCCCCCCCCCCCCCCCCCCCCCCCCCCCCCCCCCCCCCCCCCCCCCCCCCCCCCCCCCCCCCCCCCCCCCCCCCCCCCCCCCCCCCCCCCCCCCCCCCCCCCCCCCCCCCCCCCCCCCCCCCCCCCCCCCCCCCCCCCCCCCCCCCCCCCCCCCCCCCCCCCCCCCCCCCCCCCCCCCCCCCCCCCCCCCCCCCCCCCCCCCCCCCCCCCCCCCCCCCCCCCCCCCCCCCCCCCCCCCCCCCCCCCCCCCCCCCCCCCCCCCCCCCCCCCCCCCCCCCCCCCCCCCCCCCCCCCCCCCCCCCCCCCCCCCCCCCCCCCCCCCCCCCCCCCCCCCCCCCCCCCCCCCCCCCCCCCCCCCCCCCCCCCCCCCCCCCCCCCCCCCCCCCCCCCCCCCCCCCCCCCCCCCCCCCCCCCCCCCCCCCCCCCCCCCCCCCCCCCCCCCCCCCCCCCCCCCCCCCCCCCCCCCCCCCCCCCCCCCCCCCCCCCCCCCCCCCCCCCCCCCCCCCCCCCCCCCCCCCCCCCCCCCCCCCCCCCCCCCCCCCCCCCCCCCCCCCCCCCCCCCCCCCCCCCCCCCCCCCCCCCCCCCCCCCCCCCCCCCCCCCCCCCCCCCCCCCCCCCCCCCCCCCCCCCCCCCCCCCCCCCCCCCCCCCCCCCCCCCCCCCCCCCCCCCCCCCCCCCCCCCCCCCCCCCCCCCCCCCCCCCCCCCCCCCCCCCCCCCCCCCCCCCCCCCCCCCCCCCCCCCCCCCCCCCCCCCCCCCCCCCCCCCCCCCCCCCCCCCCCCCCCCCCCCCCCCCCCCCCCCCCCCCCCCCCCCCCCCCCCCCCCCCCCCCCCCCCCCCCCCCCCCCCCCCCCCCCCCCCCCCCCCCCCCCCCCCCCCCCCCCCCCCCCCCCCCCCCCCCCCCCCCCCCCCCCCCCCCCCCCCCCCCCCCCCCCCCCCCCCCCCCCCCCCCCCCCCCCCCCCCCCCCCCCCCCCCCCCCCCCCCCCCCCCCCCCCCCCCCCCCCCCCCCCCCCCCCCCCCCCCCCCCCCCCCCCCCCCCCCCCCCCCCCCCCCCCCCCCCCCCCCCCCCCCCCCCCCCCCCCCCCCCCCCCCCCCCCCCCCCCCCCCCCCCCCCCCCCCCCCCCCCCCCCCCCCCCCCCCCCCCCCCCCCCCCCCCCCCCCCCCCCCCCCCCCCCCCCCCCCCCCCCCCCCCCCCCCCCCCCCCCCCCCCCCCCCCCCCCCCCCCCCCCCCCCCCCCCCCCCCCCCCCCCCCCCCCCCCCCCCCCCCCCCCCCCCCCCCCCCCCCCCCCCCCCCCCCCCCCCCCCCCCCCCCCCCCCCCCCCCCCCCCCCCCCCCCCCCCCCCCCCCCCCCCCCCCCCCCCCCCCCCCCCCCCCCCCCCCCCCCCCCCCCCCCCCCCCCCCCCCCCCCCCCCCCCCCCCCCCCCCCCCCCCCCCCCCCCCCCCCCCCCCCCCCCCCCCCCCCCCCCCCCCCCCCCCCCCCCCCCCCCCCCCCCCCCCCCCCCCCCCCCCCCCCCCCCCCCCCCCCCCCCCCCCCCCCCCCCCCCCCCCCCCCCCCCCCCCCCCCCCCCCCCCCCCCCCCCCCCCCCCCCCCCCCCCCCCCCCCCCCCCCCCCCCCCCCCCCCCCCCCCCCCCCCCCCCCCCCCCCCCCCCCCCCCCCCCCCCCCCCCCCCCCCCCCCCCCCCCCCCCCCCCCCCCCCCCCCCCCCCCCCCCCCCCCCCCCCCCCCCCCCCCCCCCCCCCCCCCCCCCCCCCCCCCCCCCCCCCCCCCCCCCCCCCCCCCCCCCCCCCCCCCCCCCCCCCCCCCCCCCCCCCCCCCCCCCCCCCCCCCCCCCCCCCCCCCCCCCCCCCCCCCCCCCCCCCCCCCCCCCCCCCCCCCCCCCCCCCCCCCCCCCCCCCCCCCCCCCCCCCCCCCCCCCCCCCCCCCCCCCCCCCCCCCCCCCCCCGATGCCGGAAAAGGCCCCAAGATGGGATCTCACGGGTACAGAAGGTTGCGGCGGTGGAAAAGTGGTTTCGTGGCTCCCCCGGATGTTTTTAGGGTATTTGAGAATATATAGGCGGAAGAAATAGGTCGGTGGAGTCACGAGGGGCCCACAAGGGTGGGGGCGCGCCCTACCCCCTGGGCGCGCCACCCGACCTTGTGGCTGCCTCGTGGCTTCCCTGGCGTGCACTCCAAGCCCTCTGGATGTCTTCTGGTCCAAGAAAAATCATCGAGAAAGTTTCATTCCCTTTGGACTCCGTTTGGTATTCCTTTTCTGCAAAACTCTAAAACAAGGAAAAAAACAGAAACTGACACTGGGCTCTAGGTTAATAGGTTAGTCCCAAAAATCATATAAAATAGCATATAAATGCATATAAAACATCCAAAACAGATAATATAATAGCATGGAACAATAAAGAATTATAGATACATTGGAGACGTATCAGTCAACATAAATAAAAAGTGCATGGCCTTCATAAAGAACACAATTGAGAACGCTCTTGTGGGATCAATTGCAGAGTGTACTTCCGTAGGGGAGTTTCTTCAAAAGATAAAGAGCCAGTTCACTGGTTCTTCAAAGATATATGCTACCCAGTTGCTAAAGCAGCTGGTGACAGAAACTTACACAGGCGGTGGACATGGCATAAGAGAGCACATCCTCAGGATGAGCAACACGGCAGCTAAGCTTAAACCATGGATGAGGATTTGAAGCTCAAGCCTGCACTCCTTGTTCAACTAGTCATGGCTTCACTGCCAAAAGAGTTTGACACTTTTGTTGTCAACTACAACATGTTGCCTGGAAAATGGGACATTGAAAAGACCATAGCCATGTGTGTGCAAGAAGAGGAAAGACTTAAAACCTCATATGGTGGTTCTATGAACTATGTGAGGGATAATAAGAAAAAGAACTACAATCAAAGTGGCAAAGGTTCTCCTTCAAAGCCACATGGAAAAGCTTCCACGGACCATCAGCATCAGCAAAAGTCTTTTCCAGTGGACAAAGACACCTGTCTCCATTGTAAGCAGACTGGGCACTACAAGAAAGACTGCCCTGTTTGGCTGAAGTCCATAATGGCAAAGAGAGGTAACAACATTGTTTCCTTTGTAAATGAATCCTTGTATACACAGTTTTCAAAATCTACTTGGTGGATTGGCTCAGGTGCAACCGTTCATGTTGCAAATTCATTACAGGGATTCCATTCGACGCGGAGGGGGGGGGGGGGGGGGGGGGGGGGGGGGGGGGGGGGGGGGGGGGGGGGGGGGGGGGGGGGGGGGGGGGGGGGGGGGGGGGGGGGGGGGGGGGGGGGGGGGGGGGGGGGGGGGGGGGGGGGGGGGGGGGGGGGGGGGGGGGGGGGGGGGGGGGGGGGGGGGGGGGGGGGGGGGGGGGGGGGGGGGGGGGGGGGGGGGGGGGGGGGGGGGGGGGGGGGGGGGGGGGGGGGGGGGGGGGGGGGGGGGGGGGGGGGGGGGGGGGGGGGGGGGGGGGGGGGGGGGGGGGGGGGGGGGGGGGGGGGGGGGGGGGGGGGGGGGGGGGGGGGGGGGGGGGGGGGGGGGGGGGGGGGGGGGGGGGGGGGGGGGGGGGGGGGGGGGGGGGGGGGGGGGGGGGGGGGGGGGGGGGGGGGGGGGGGGGGGGGGGGGGGGGGGGGGGGGGGGGGGGGGGGGGGGGGGGGGGGGGGGGGGGGGGGGGGGGGGGGGGGGGGGGGGGGGGGGGGGGGGGGGGGGGGGGGGGGGGGGGGGGGGGGGGGGGGGGGGGGGGGGGGGGGGGGGGGGGGGGGGGGGGGGGGGGGGGGGGGGGGGGGGGGGGGGGGGGGGGGGGGGGGGGGGGGGGGGGGGGGGGGGGGGGGGGGGGGGGGGGGGGGGGGGGGGGGGGGGGGGGGGGGGGGGGGGGGGGGGGGGGGGGGGGGGGGGGGGGGGGGGGGGGGGGGGGGGGGGGGGGGGGGGGGGGGGGGGGGGGGGGGGGGGGGGGGGGGGGGGGGGGGGGGGGGGGGGGGGGGGGGGGGGGGGGGGGGGGGGGGGGGGGGGGGGGGGGGGGGGGGGGGGGGGGGGGGGGGGGGGGGGGGGGGGGGGGGGGGGGGGGGGGGGGGGGGGGGGGGGGGGGGGGGGGGGGGGGGGGGGGGGGGGGGGGGGGGGGGGGGGGGGGGGGGGGGGGGGGGGGGGGGGGGGGGGGGGGGGGGGGGGGGGGGGGGGGGGGGGGGGGGGGGGGGGGGGGGGGGGGGGGGGGGGGGGGGGGGGGGGGGGGGGGGGGGGGGGGGGGGGGGGGGGGGGGGGGGGGGGGGGGGGGGGGGGGGGGGGGGGGGGGGGGGGGGGGGGGGGGGGGGGGGGGGGGGGGGGGGGGGGGGGGGGGGGGGGGGGGGGGGGGGGGGGGGGGGGGGGGGGGGGGGGGGGGGGGGGGGGGGGGGGGGGGGGGGGGGGGGGGGGGGGGGGGGGGGGGGGGGGGGGGGGGGGGGGGGGGGGGGGGGGGGGGGGGGGGGGGGGGGGGGGGGGGGGGGGGGGGGGGGGGGGGGGGGGGGGGGGGGGGGGGGGGGGGGGGGGGGGGGGGGGGGGGGGGGGGGGGGGGGGGGGGGGGGGGGGGGGGGGGGGGGGGGGGGGGGGGGGGGGGGGGGGGGGGGGGGGGGGGGGGGGGGGGGGGGGGGGGGGGGGGGGGGGGGGGGGGGGGGGGGGGGGGGGGGGGGGGGGGGGGGGGGGGGGGGGGGGGGGGGGGGGGGGGGGGGGGGGGGGGTGATATCGTCAAGGTGAACGAAGGAGAAATCACCCTCGAGGTCCACACTTGAGGAGTTGCACGACAGCGTCGTTATCGGGGGTGGTGTAGGAGGAATCACCCTCACTGACCACGTCCGATTAACTAACCTACAAGGTTATCATCAGAAGTGCTGATGAGGTATCACCCTCGGCACTCGATAGTAACCTAGTAGTGTCGAGCAACTAAGGGGGAAGTGATGTGCGGTGCCGGGGCCTGGTCTTCAATCCCGTTGATCGGGTCTTCTGATAATCCAGCGGGGCAGTCGGGATAAGATGGGGTCTCTACTCGACCTATACTAAACAGTTTAGGATAAGCAGGTAGGTAATAATAGCAGGTTACAATAAACAGGCTATGCAACAGGAGTAGGATGAACAGTAACAACAGCAACTTCTAATGCAAGCATAAGAGAGAGAAGAATAGGCGATATCGGTATGCTCAAAAAGGGGGGCTTGCCTGGTTGCTCGGCGGCAAGGGCAAGGTCGTCAACAGTGTCGTCGGGCTCCTGAGCGGCATCGGCCTCGGGAGCTACGTCGACGTCGGGGTCTACCGAGACAGAAGAGGGGGAAGAAACAGATAAATAGACAGCAAACGATGCAACACAAGCATGCCATGCCTAGGATGCAGTGCAGGGTTGCCTAAAGATGCATCTAGGTCATTTTAGTTATTTTAGGATTAACGCGGGATTTATTATCCGGTGAATATGCACTATTCATATACCGGAAACGGGCGGAAAGTTACGGGTTCTCCTACGTAGGGGGTTCTAACATGGTAACAGACAACACGATCAGATTCGTCTCGTCGTTCTGATCAACTTTCATGTAGAAAGTTTTTCGATCCGAGCTACGGTTTATTTTCTATGAATTTTCAAGGATTAAAGTATTTCCTGGAATTATTTAAATTAATTAAATTCCGAATTATCCAGAATAGTGAAAGGTGATGTCAGCATGACATCAACATGACGTCAGCAGGTCAAACCGCCTGGTCCAGGTCAAACCTGACCTGCGGGACTCACCTGTCATAGTCAGTGGCTTAACTAACTAATTAATAGAGTTGTTAGGCTAGGTGGGGCCCTATGTCAATGACACTAATTAACTAATTAGATTAGGTTTTAACTAAATTGGTTTAATTAGTCAGTAAATTGAGGGGGGCCCACTCGTCAGTGGCAAGGGTGAACAGTGCGCCGCGTTGACCCGAATCAACGCGGTCAAACGTGCGGCGGGGCCCGCTGGCAGTGACACTGGGTGGGGCCCCGGCCACGCCAGGTCAGCGGAGCTACCAGAGGAGCTCCGACGAGCTCGAGCGCGACGATCATCGAAGTTCACCGGAAAACGCGCACAGGGCACGGATCCATGCGCGCTTGGGTGCGTTAGATCGAGCGTGAAAAGGCTCATCTAGTGGCGTGAGCAGTTCGTCCGGTGATGGCCGGAGATGTCGCCGGCGTCGAGCTGGGCGGTGGCGTTTTCGGGTGATCTACGGGCATGCGGCTATGGCGCTTTTTCTCGCGCGCAAACTGGCTCGACCGAAGCAGGGGCTCAGCTGGAGCATGCCCGTGCTCGTGGTTTGGTCGAAGGGCAATCACAGCGTCAATGTCGAGCTCCGCGACGGAGCTCTGTTCGGCAGCCATGGCGCGGCGGCATCGACTGCGGGCTACGGTGAATTGCGGGCAATCAGAGAGAGGGAAGAGTTGGGAAGAGCTCACCGAGCGGCACAAGGTGGCCCGTGGATGCTTAGGAGCTGTAGCGAGGTCGAGGGCGCCGAGGATCGCCGGAGACCGAGAAGAAGGGGACCGGTTCGATCCGCGTGATGCAGGTCCCTCCGGCTCAGTCTGGCAGCACCAGTGGAAGAGGAAGAGGCCGTCGGAGCTTCCGAGCAGCTCAGTTGATCGTGGGGTCGACGATGGCCACGGGGAGTAGCGTTCGCGGCGGCGGTGGCATTGGGACGGCTTCGGATCGAGGAGAGGAGCGAGGGGAAGGGGAAAAATGTGGGCAAGGGTTTCCAGAGGAGAGAGGGAGAGCGAGGGGGTGCCCTATATCCTCCGACGGAGTCGTGGGATGCTCGACAGTGAGGCGGGCGACGATGTGTCTGCGCGCGCGGCTGACAGCGCGTGAGGTGGGAGACGAGCTCGCTGGCGGGCTGGGCCTTGCACCGTGCAACTAAAGCCCAGCCGCACAGTATCCAGTAAGTCCTTTTCTTGTTTATATTTTCTGTTTTATGTTTTAATCACTATTTGGTAAATGTTAGTCCTACAGCTGAGTTTTGTAAAATGTGTTAGTTGGTTCAATTAATACAATGCAATATTACTTACCACCAGAAACTTGTTTGGATAAAATATGGTTCCATTTGTAATTTGTATTAAATCAAATGTTGCTGTTAGCTACTGTTTTAAGTTGTTTGAATTACTTAGACAATTTTAGTGATGTTGTTTTCCTGAACATATTTAGTTATGAATTATTTGCTATTTAATGAACATTTTAGTTTCTGTTTTGAACAACTTTTATTTTCCACTTCATATTTGAATTGGAATTTAAGATGAGATATGATTCAAGTGATGATCAAGCACTGTTAATCATGGTGACTTGGCATGATCAGAGGGTGATCACTGTGGTGTGAGTCTGGGGATGTTACACTCACCTGATCTCGGGGAGGTCTTCTTCTTCCCCTCTGACCACCGCTCCGCCGCCTCTGTCCCCGATCGGCTCGACGCCGTTACCCCACCACCACCACTCAAATCTTGCCAGAAGCCATCTCTTGCACCAACTCGTCGATTCCGTACCTCAATTCCAGCATCCGAGCTCTCTCCGGCGAGTCCCAACTCCACCCGAACCACCGTCTGCCGTCGCAGACCTCGCCGCCGTTCTGCTGCTTGCCGGCGACCACCACCGCCACCCACCAACGCGGACGAACCCCCTGAACACGTCCCGATCATCGCCGCCCTCCAAGACGCCGACGATCGATGCCGGTGATCGCCGTCTCCCCTCTGTATACGCGGGCGCAACGCGTTTGAGTTTAAACCTGATGGGTGGGGCCCACCCGTCAGTGTTTTATTCATTTCTGTTTAAAACAGAAAGCATATTCTTCTATTTACGCCTTCCGTGCTGAGAAGCGTACCTCCGCCGAAACATTTTCTGTTTAAACTGTGCAGGGACCGCTGTTTTATAGAAAAGCCCCTGGTTTTGAAACTTTAATAACTTCTCAACCACAACTCTGTTTGGGTTGAACATTTTTTTTTTGAAATTCTTATTTTTCTCTCTAGTTTTTTTTAGTATTTATTAAAAAATATTTTGAGACCACTTTTTGTACTGTTGTCATTTTTTTAATTTGAGTTGAATTTGAATTTTTCAGAAAAAGAAGAGGGAAACTTTGCCGAGTCTTTCGAAGGGTTTTCACTTGACTACTTTGGACAAGGCAAGCATTATTGAACTTGGGATATGGTGATTGCATTTGCATGTTTGCATCGGTTGGAGTTGCACCACATTTATCACAAGTGCATGCATGTTTGGTCATATCACTTCTTATGCTTAACTTGCACTTCACTCAAACGAGAAAACTTACTGACTTGGTAAAGCTGTGAAAACTTACTGACTTGGTAAAGCTGTGAGATATCCAGGAGAGTGTCTCCTGCCTTGGACGTGCCGGTGGGCACGGGCCATTATTTTTGACACGGTGGTGTCATGTGGCTTATGTGGAATATACCGGTGATGATAATTAACACCTCCTGAGTCGGCCTAGATCAAGTCTTGTTCCGTTACACCTAGCTGGATACCGTGCTGCCACGAGCCCTTCCGCAAGGAAGGTGCGGCTGAGTAAGTTGTTAACCCCTGTCCAGGTACACACCATACAGAGGGCCACGATGAGGGTTTCCAGGGCCTTGGACTAAATCCTGTCATCGGGTCAGGGGGCATGGGTGTTACCGATTGTTGCCGAGAGGGGGATCCCCCTTGGAATCCGCGCGTATTAATAGTGATCCCATGCTACTCGAGATTGTTGTCTCCCCGACTTAGATTTTTTTTGAAATGATGCTTTGGGTGATTCCTGGCATCTGGACGGTTAATCTGGTGTGTGCTGGTCAGGTGTGTTTTCAACCCAAAGACCGTAGTGGGAATTAGCCAGTGCCACGGTACTGACTAAAGGAATCTCATGCACGTGGGTAAAGAGTACATCCTCTGCAGAGTTAAAACCTATTCGAATAGCCGTGTCCTCGGTTAAGGGTGTAGCTGGGTGGGTCAAGTGTCGGTGCCGGTGTCGATCTCCGGAGGAAAATAATTAAATTGAGCATGAACTATTTTGCAGGATATTGTTGTCATCACTAACACTGTCATGGTTATTTTGAATACTATTGTTGTGAATATTTTTATGGTTATGCATATTATTGAGGACTAACCCATTTCTCTTATTTAATATTTCCTGAGTGTCTTAGGGGCTGGCTAGACTACCCCGGTCACTCAACTTTATTTTTTTCAAGACCTCTTCGTGGCGTCCCTCGAGTTAACAGGTGGTTTATCACGCCACTACTCTTGTGGATACCCGATTGGCATTTCTTTTCAAGACCTTTTCGTGGCGTCCCTCGAGTTAACAGGCGGTTTATCACACCACTACTCTTGTGGATACCCGATAGGCATTTCTTTTCAAGTCCGACCGTGGCATCACTTTTGACGCCCGACTGGCATTACTCTTCAAGACCTTTCGTGGCGTCGTCTGAGTTCTGGGCTGTCACCCGACTCTCTTTTAGACACCCGATTGGCATTTCTCTTATTTTCTGAATGTCTCTTGGGCTGGCTAGACTACCGGTGGCATTCACTTGCTTTTAATTTTAATGAGTTTGATTATGACTAACATGTTTTATTTACTTCAGCATCATTTTATTGGGGGGGGGGGGGGGGGGGGGGGGGGGGGGGGGGGGGGGGGGGGGGGGGGGGGGGGGGGGGGGGGGGGGGGGGGGGGGGGGGGGGGGGGGGGGGGGGGGGGGGGGGGGGGGGGGGGGGGGGGGGGGGGGGGGGCTATTTACTTGGCCAGACTTGGAGGAGGACGAGCTTGTGGAGGAGGATTGCACTAGTGAGCCCGACACTTAGAGGAGTCCCAGTCAGTCAACCTGTGAGATAGGAGTCTACCACTTGTATCATCCGCCGAGCTTCCGCTACACAAATAAAATAGTCAAGCCTCACACTGATGCTTGACTTTATATTATTGTACCAGTGTTGTATCACCACCACACCACTGTCATATTCCACCACTGCCATATATTGGCGAGTTTGTAATAATGTAGTTGAGCTCTCAGACTCAACCTTGTGTAATATTATAATGTACTGGTTGTCTGTATCAAGGAAGTCCACCAGTTGTGTTGATCTTGAGGCTGGTGTGACTTAGGGCTTTTCTGTGATTTATTCCAGAAAGGGGCCCGACAATAACCATATCGGGAGTAATCATCTGTGAATGTTATGAACGAGTCATAGCCATCCACACTTTTCAACGGAAATGGTCCACAAATGTCGGTGTGAATGATTTCTAGTGTTCCTGTGCTACGATTTGCACCCTTTTTGATTTGTTTTACATACTTTCCTTTAATGCAATCTATGCATTGCTCTATGTCTGAGAACTCTAATGGAGGAAGAATTTCATTTTTAACTAGTCTTTCTATTCT